>JANHFX010000280.1:0-44569 GCA_027560015.1 Chloroceryle amazona | reverse complement strand
CCTGGCGGGGGTCGTCGTGCTGCTGGGGGTGATCGTCGTCGCCCTCCTGCCGAGTGCCCGGGCCGAGCCGGGTAAGGAGCACGGCGCGGGGACGCGGGAGCGGGCGGCCGGGGCGACCCGGCGGTGGGGAGCGCCGGCGTGACGGAACGGGGCTGTCACCGAATAGGACTGTCACCGTACTGGTCGCGGAGAAGGCGCCGTTGTCGGGGAAAGGGCGGCTCTGCGGAGATGCTCGGAGATGCTCGGGCTTCCCTGCGCGGAAGTTGCCGCCGCCTGCAGAACAGCCTCACCTGCTGCAATGGCAGAGCGGCTCCGTGCGTCTCAGCCCTGCTTTCAAAGGCGAGAGATCGAAAACGCGAAATCTACCCTGTGCCGGCTGCTGCTGTCCTTGGGGGGAAAGCCAGGCTCTTCCTCATTGTCTTCTGCACCCTTCTTTACCCGCGTTTTGAACACAGGCTCATTTGTGAAAAGGGGATGCTCGGGTTTTCTGCCTTTCCTTGTAGGCAGCCTGCGCTGCAATCGCTTCCCTGCTCTTCCTGGCTAACGCATAAATAACGGCTTTTCCTATGGGACAGGCTTGTTGGATTAGGTCTTGTTCCCTGCGTAGAAAGAGGGACGGGCAGAGGCTTTTGTTAAACTAAAGGATCATTTCTAGTGATTCTGTGTGTGTGTGGCGGGGAGGAGGGGAAGACAAGGAGGGGTTAGGAGAGGGCAAGCTCTGCTGAGATCTGAGCGTTGCATCTCAAACGCAGCTGAGAGCTCCAACAATTTCTGGGTTATATTTTCCCTATTTCCCTTGACTTTTTGAGTCAGGCAATATTTTGTGCTCTCCAGACTTCTTACAGCAGTCAAGATACTCGGTGACCTCAATGCAGAAAATATTATTGTTGCTAGTAGTTATTGTATGTGCCAGATATAAATGCCAAGTATAATTTCAAAGCTATGCTAAAATAACTGAAAGAGGCTAAAATTGATATAGAGCTCGATTAATCCTATGGATCCAAGAAAAGAGTGGGTAAGTGGATCCACCTTTTGAAGCTGTTAACAGAAATGTACAGCAATCATACAACTGATGTCAGCTTTATAGCATAATATAATAAGGTGTCTCATTTGAAGACTGTGGGTTGGTGGAACAGTGCCTTGTACTTCATTACTTGTTCTGAACATGTAAACACTATGGTTTGATTTATCTCTATAAGATAAATTGACCTGCGATCGGAGGAATGTCAATTTTTTTACCTGTGCTTGTCAATTCAGCCTGGATTTCATCTGAACTATTGTGCCAAGTCTGAATTATGAAATGCATCTTCAGTCAGAGGTAACCAGCCTCTCTCAAAGCTGGATTTTAAAAACTGAGGTATTTCTGACAGTGCAACATGACATCTCTTCACACTTGATGACTAGATCCTAGGATAGAATGAAAAGTTGTTAATAATAATGTTTCTTCCTATGTGGTCTGTGTCTCTTTGTGATGCAGCCATTATCTTACTTGTGAGGAAATCCAGTAGAGTTAGAAAACATATCTGTAGGTATTTTGAGCCTACAGCTAAAAAAAAAATGAAAAAAAAAAGAGGTGAGAAGTTAGTGTAGTGCCAAGCCAAAGTACATGATAATATACATGTGACACAGAGTGGAAAATACTTTGACAAAGGGAAAAGATCTCCCTGAAAAGAGACCTTGACAGGACAAGGCATTGGGCTACCAGGCGTTGGGAGCAGGAAGACCAGACCATCTCTCAGCCAGTAAATACACATGGCACTGCTGTTTGAGTGAAATGGAGGAAAAGGCACATTGTTCACAGTTGTGTTGCCCATTAGCTTCATCAAGTGATCGGGAGGGCTGCATTGGGAGGCCTGGGGAAATGAAGTTTTGTGAAATGTTAAAATACACCTTTTACATTTTCTACCATTCTTTACGTTTCCTTTTATAGCCTGTTTGAATGATGAACTTGTCAGGGAAAGGTCCATTTTTTCCTGTGTTTGCTGAACCCTAGCACGGTGAGATCTCACCTTAATTAACAATGATTTCAGAAACAATAATGACTCCTCCAGCGCAGTGGCTGCTTCTCGCAGCTGGAGCTTTGATTGAACAACTTGGAGAGTGCTCTATGCCAGCTGCTAAATTGCCAGTCCCACCTCCAACAGGCTGTGGCTCTCAATGGATGGCAGCTGAGCACTGACTCGATGCCTCTCAGCTCCTGAAACTCCACAAAAAGCACCAGGATTGGCACATCTGGAAGTGCAGGGGTCAGTGTTCACATTGCCAAAGGAGTGGCCACAGGTGTGAAGGCCAGAAGCGTATCGGGGTGTGAATCCTTCCCTGGATCCATCTCTGTGTTGAAGAAGTTGGTGAGGACATACAAAAAGGCACTCCACACTTCCTGTGCTTGCTCTCCAGAATTACCAATCCAGTATTCCAGGAAATCAATAGTTTCAGGTTGGTCACACTGCTCTTTCAATGTCCTGTCTGGCCAACTCGACAGAACAAAATATATGCAGGTATCTCAGATACGCTGTGAAAGAACAGTGAAAATTTCAAATTCAGGCTCATTTTATTCAAAGAAAAACAGGAATGTACAGCATGGGCTGAAAGATCAGGTCACCAGGAGCATGCAAAAATGCTTCTTTGGGAGGATTTGAGTATTTGATAGGTATACTTGGTATAGATCCACCAGTCATGAGTTACCTTCTTCCACTGCATTCCCAGATATGAGCTATTCCCCACATTAGATGACAGTAATGATCTAGTTTTACTATTTTTATAAATACCGAATACTTAAAATGTATATATACTGAAACAACTTTGATGAAACTGTTCTCTGTAGATTAAGATAAGCAACTGGTATCTCAGCTGACATTGAAGGATGTCCATGTTTTCCTGTAAGGAATGCTGACTGGCTGTTTGAGACCTGTGGTTAGAGAGTAACTTTTAAAGCTTATTGTCAGTCATGTTCAGTCATCCAGTAGTGTATTGGATATGTTGCATCCTCCTAATCTTCACTGTGCTGTTTTCTGGAATCTTTTACACTTGCTTGAGGTCACATTGATGAACAAGAGGAAGGAGACTGTGAGTAATTTTCTGTTTCTTAGTATTGTGGGAATGTTTGTTTTTGCTGAAATTAATACTGATGATATTTGTATATGTATTTAGGCTTCAATATGCAATCATGTCAACATTTCATTGAAAAAAAAGAGCATTTCACTGGTTATTTACTGTTTTAACTCCCTTCTACTGAGTCCAGAGAAGGAACTACTGCATTTACTGAGCTAATCTGCATTTTAGTGCTAATCCTGAGGGCCATGGGTATGACACTGCTTCCTTACCAGCATTTTATCACTTGGTAGCAATATACCTGCGTTGGACTTTGAAGGGAAATACCCTGGTTGATTCCTCCTCACTTTGAATAGGAAGAATAAATGGGAGAAATCAGAGGAAAAAATATGCAAGGATGTAAACACAGAACATAAGTATTCTGAGCATATTTTCCAATTTTGGGGTATTATCATCACTTTGATGCCTTGGTTGAGGAAGCAGCAGTAGTTCTTTTGAGATTTGTCCTGAATTGCCTTTATGTTTGTGTGTTTTCCTTATTATGACTAAAAAGCCTCTATGTTGACTGTAGTGATTTTGGCTGCTCTCTAGGAAAGTCTTTGTACACGCTATACCTACTGATCATGTGTTTTCCTAAGTGCTCATACAGACGGGTGGTGATAAAAAATTCCTGAAGCTAGCCAACATAAATTAATATCCATCTGTACACTAGGTAGCAAAAAAGCAGGAGAACTATCCTTCATCACTCTGCTGTTTAGTGATATGATGACCTCACTGCAGTGTGTTTAGAGGAAAATAAGTTAAAAGTACTTAAAGAAATTATTGACCTGTGTTTGAAATTTGGATTTTGCATGTTGTATGGATTTTGTAAATGAAACCTTACATAGTTACTAGCTAGGATAACACAAGAAGATAGTTATATAAACATATAACACAATGCTGAGACAGATTTTTTAGGTGTTAATCAGTCAAAAGAAAGGCTAAACTTTTAAATGCATGGAAATGGAAATGTCGAAAAGGATTCCAAAGGAATGTGAAACAAAGATGTGTTAATTTTTTTTTTTGTATTTTCTAAACAATGAAATAACTGATGTCAGCAAAATATCTTGGCAACCAATGTAGAAAATGGGAAGAAAAGAGTTGAAAAATGGAAGTTTATCCTTGGAAACAATTTGCTACCAAATGGTTGTTCTCAATTTTGAAAATAATAAAAAATAGTTAGACTATGTGATGTTGTTCATCACTGAAGTTCTAAGTTGATTTAAAAGTACCCATTACAGAGTTGACTAGTTCATTTTTTGTATAGTTTTCTTTTAATTTGATGTGTAGCTTTGGCAGATGTATGTATCAGTGATGAAAAACCGGATTTTTATAAGGGTCATGGCTACTTAAAGGGAATGCATCGTCACAGTTTTCTGTCAGTGTAGTATATCTTTGATGCAAGCTCTTTAAACTGAAATTTTGAGAGGTAGTTTTAAGAAATCCTTAAAACTGGTGGGTTTTGTTTTATTTAGCATATTCTAGTCTGGCCTTCCTTGATACTATGATTTAAAAATTGCTTCTCAGATCTTGTGGTAAAATGTCTTGGCTGAATGATTTTAAGACCAATATGGACTTGATTGTTACAGCAGTTCAGTATTCTCAGCTAGGTTTGTCTGAATTCCTTGATGCTTACCAACTCTGAAAGTCTCAAACTGTACTTTTTTTTTTTTGGCACTGAATGTAGCTACTGAATTATTCACATTAAAGTAGCCTTTTAAGAAATAGTTTGACTTACTGGATAATTAGAACTTGGCTTGTTGATCACCTTGGGTTGTTCCTGAGAACATGCAGTGTTCCCTCTGATCATCTCCCATCCAAAAGCATAGTCCGTGCTGGAGAAGGATAGTGATCAGCCATAAGAAGGAGTACAGACTATGGAAAAAAGTTGTATTTGTAAAAGAGTTTTAGGCATTTAGGTCACAAAGGAGACACTGATGTCAAATTTATCTTCTGCATAAGGTGGGCCATAAGATTTCTCTTTGTTTTAGTGACTGATGCAAGTGTGGCAGCTGTGACTAACCTTTAAAAGACTATGCAATCCTTAATTAAAAATTTTCAGGGACTCTGCGGTTCACTACAATTATTGGCAAAGGTTGTTATTATCATTGGAAATTGGTATAATTTCAGAACTGAATTTATCCTGATTTCTTTTCTGTCCACCCTATCTACCAGATTGAAGAGTTCCAAAATCTCTTTTCCATGCATAGCTACTCATACACTGGGATCAGGTCATGCCTTTTGCTTTGAGTTCTCAGATGGTTCAATCAGAGGCATATTTTCCACATCTTTTGTCATTCTTATGAGTCCTCTTTGAATTCATTCCAGTCTGATGTCCCTCTGGATCTGTAGCCTCCAGAGCTGGTCTGGTATTCCACCAGAAATGGGCATCGGCATCATTGTCAGATGTAATATAATTTCTTATTGTAGTGCTGATCTCTTCATATGTAAGAATTGAATTAAGGTTACTCCTGCGGGAGATCTGATTTATTTTTTTTTAGAGTGTCTACTCTGCAGACTTTGATATAATTGAGAGAAACAAGATTAACAACCCCCGAAGCTACAGTGCTTCTCCTACTTGTGGAAGCTGCAGTCTGCTCAGTAGATGTAACTCTTCATCATTGTCCTCTCCACGGACACTCTTATCCTTTGAAATTGGTCTGTAGTCTTTATTTCCAGATGTGTAGTCTGATACTTGACTGCATCTGCCTGTCTGCTTCATTGTTCTTCACCTTCCCATCATCATCTGAGAACTTTTATTTGACTTCCTCGAAGTTACTGATAAAAATGTTGAGCGCAAGGCTGAGAATCAGTCTCCCTGGGAGTCTATTAAAGCATTGCTGCTCAATTTAATCATTTAAAATCTGTTGCATATGCACCACATTCATTTTATATTTTATTAATCAAAATGTGAGATATAAAGTCAAATGCCTCATTGAAATGTAAGAATATTAGATCAAATTTGCAGACTGATAGAGATATAAAATTAAAGTGATTCATTGTCCATAAAGATTCATTCCTCTGCATTAATTATTCCATCCTCTTTTTGTTCATCATTAATCAAATCCTTTCTCTGCTAATCCAGTCCATCACCATCAGTAATATCAAAATCTCTATTTGACAGTTCGCATTTACCCTGTTTAAATGTCACAATATTATAGAACAAAGATAAATACTGTTCTTTGTTTGCTTTGTCTCCTAGCACTAGGAATAAGGGGACAATCAGCAATTGAGAATTCAAAGACAGTCAGTGCTGCTTCACGCTCCCTTTGGCTGTAGGTTTCACTGTCACAAAAATGGGTAATTTAAGAACTTCCAAAATGTAGATCTGGTGCAGTCTTTGGTAGTGCCTGGCTACACTGACAGCAACTGGATGGATCCTATTTGGTTTGGGATTGCGCTTCCTTTGTTCCCGTATGGATGAACAAAATATCCACAATTTGAGTAACTGACACTAAAAGAATGTAATCGATAAGGAGATGCCTGGCAAAGAAGCTCCTGGAAAACCAAACACTTCTTGGCTGTAGATGACACTTCTGTGGGCTTCGTGCCTTACTTCTCTTTCATGAACAACCATGGAGACACCTGGAAGGCAGCATGTGTCCTCATGACCCTGGTGTCTCTGTACACAACTGGTGCTGGGGGCTGTGCTGCCTTCCTGGCAGCACTGCTGTGGCTGAAACGTGAGATCACTTTGTCAAGCCAGGTGCTGAGAGCTCTGCAAAGGAATGAGGACAGTTTGAGATGGTGAGTTTAAGAGGTGAGGAGATTAGGGATTAAGTAAAGAGAAGAGGACATGCATACTATGTTGAATATATATCTTTCCAGTTGTAATCTTGCTAATAGTTTTTGCTTTGTTGGTATTCTGGGCAGAGGTAATGGGATGTTAGGTGAACTCTATTAAGACTTTATTCCCTGAATGCATCTAAACAGTTGGGGTATTAGGGTTGTGTTAGATAGAGCTCAATGTCTTGTGCTTCTTGCTATAATTTATTTGGAAGCTGGAAATACATTGGTGAAAATTGTGGCCCAGGTAGAGCCCATGGAAACTCTACTGCTGTTTTTTCATATGGGCAAGATTTCAGTTTGTTTGTTTCCCTTCTGTGATAATTTTGGCTTCCTTCTTTTGCACCGTGGGTCTCAGTAGGACGAGGTCTCAGGTGGGAGACTGGAGCAGCATTTTAATATTAATCTCGAAGGGAAGCACATGTAGTGCTCATCTGAAATTAGACTGCAGTCATCAAGCACACTGCAGAATGCTGATCCCTGTCAGATGAACTGGCTGGGCAGTGTGTATTTTGTTGAAAAGCCAACAGCACATTTGAAAAATCAGTGATGAATTAAAAGTGATAATGAGAACAGGACTGGAATAATAACATATGGATTATTCAAAGTTTATCAAATATTTTAATATATCCAGTATTTTCAGTGTAATGCAGAACATTAAAATCATCTCAAAGAGATAATTTTACAGGAACGTATTCTCAAAATGCAATTTGTTTTCAATGATATTAACTGTAGGCTACAATAATGTAGCATATTATGCAGAGTATACATAGGATGGATTTCTGTAGCTACTATTACAACTGTCCAATCAAAGAAATCTCTCTGTACAGTTTCTACAATTATTTAACTGCTATTTTGATTCTAAATTTGTCTTTAAGGCAATTATTGCTGAAATCAATCTTCTTGTGCACCCAGAAAAATTCCTGACACCATTGTAGCCTGTCAGTGGGGGATATTTATACTGTGAAACACCACGAAGTTTATAGGGATACACTTGGGAGAGGTGTTTTCAGAAGGGGGGATATTGCCTGTTTGTACACAATATTAACCAAGGAGAAAGGCAGAACTGTTATGGAGGGCATTAAATATATATGATGTCATTGATGCTCTCCTAAATCACATTGTTAAACAAATGAAGTTGCCATTTTAAGGTGCCCAACAAGTTGTACTGCTAATCTGCTGAGCCCTTCAGTGACTAAGACAATGTAAATAAAACACAGTAAGTAATAATATGGAAGCTGAATAACTATAGCACAGCTATCTGTGCCTTCTTGGAGTTGGTTTTCCTCCTGAAATAAATGGTAGGTTGTTTCGATAGATAGAACTACTAGCCAGACAACAAAGTTACCTGCATTAGTTAAATGGGCAGAGCACTAAGACATCTGTGCCTCTGGTCTATGAGGATTTGACATTTTCAGGAATACATTCTTAAAACAGTCAGCACTCTGTAAAACAGTAGAACTGTGAGTGAAAGCTGCTGTAAGCAGCATATTCCACCTTTTCAGTATCTGTGCCTGTATCTGGGCATTCCAGCATATCTCGACAGAAACAGCATGGGTTTTCTTCTTAAGCACTGGTTGTATACCTCTGCAAAGAAAGATTTATTAATTACAGAACACAGTCCCCTTTATAGCCTTTTTTTTTAATAACAGGAGAATGTAATTTTTTTCTTCAGTATTATTTAAATGTATGAAAAGCTAAAAATACATCATCACAATTACATAATGAAAAGTAATGCTCTTTTATTTCTCTATTCCTGTATCAAGTTAGATTTATTCCCATCAGAGTAACACATAAGCTTTTTGTTATGTCAATACTGCTCTCAGTAATAATATTGGCATTTATTCTTGTAAACAATTGAAGGATTGCCATTTTAGCTGATGCCACAGTCTCCTTAGGGAACCATGAGTATTACTACTGCACCTTTGATAATTTCCATGCCTAAAAGGGAAACGTAATCTCACTTTGGAGCAGAGAATGTACTTTATTTGCTTCCTATTTAGTGCAAGTAGATTCTTATAACTGAGATGGCAACAAGATTAAATGGAGATTTACTCATGAGTTTATTTTTTGTTCTTAGAATATATACTGACAGTGTTGGTAGAGTGGCATTTACAGGAGGTTTCTGGTGCATGTTTCTGTCAATGGGGTATAAATAGGGATTATTTTAAGCACTTGTCAACATGTCCATATCCCATTGTGTGGTAAAAGTTGGTCTTATGAGTATTTTTTAGGCTCACTGGTTAAGCTGTCTTTGCTAGAGAAAACAGTAATATTCCAGAAAAGAAATAGTGAAGTCACTTAATCACCTCCTGTGGCTCCCCCAGGACTTGTAGGGGCTTTGAATTCTCTCAGCTGGGAAACTCGGGGGGGTTCCTCAGCTTCTTAGAGAAATAGTAAATATTCTTCCAATATTTTGGAATAAAAGAGATTAACATAAGCAGAATTTGCAGTGTGGCATCTCTCTTCTTTTTATATGTTTAAACTTGCAGTTTGCATACTCAGCCTGTGCTGTGTGTCGCCTGCCGCTGGGCTCAGCACCGAGGTGGCAATGGACAGAGCTGGTCTGCAACCCAGGCATAGGCAGTGTCTGTGGAGGAGTGATTTGATGATTGATCTGGAGTTTTTCAACTCTTCTGCAATGTTTTGGTGTTGGAGAATGTGCCACACATGCTGTGCATTTAGTTTTGTGGGGCTTCTGTATTGTACTTTCTGTATTGGCCGGCAGCTCACTGGTCCTCACGTACTGTGTCAGCCCATGCCAGATACTTCATGGTCTTCACTGGAGTGTCTGAAGGTATTGGATACACTGCTTCTCTTGTCTCCTTGGGCTTTGTTGCACGGTTCCTGCTTACAGAGACTCTAAGGGATAGACTGGTGTACACTTATTCATATCATCACCTTTAAAGAATTAAATTACTTTTACTAGCATTTGTGTTCTCTGCATTGACAGCAGTGTATGAATTCAATGAACTTGGGCTTTTTTAAGTCCACATTATTGCACATTTTACTTCCCAAAAGTCATTAACTGTAGGAGTATCACCAATGCTGAGTTAGTAATATATTCATAGATCTTGCTGTATTGAAAACAATTTCTTTTCTTTGTATATTTATTGTGAAACAGTTATCATGGTTTACTTCTCTCACTGTAAATCCAGAGGAGAGAGAAGGCACCTATCCATGTTACTGTGATTTATTTAGGATGTTTTTGTTGGCTTAATCTCAGTGTAAAATATCAATTTTTCATCTCCACTTTGTCAGCTTTGGTCAGCTCAGTTTAGACAACCTGTGCAGCCCCTGTGCTGTATCCTCACTACAGGTTTACAGCTCTCATCACCTCCGTGTGGTAGCACTTTTTGGAGAGGTTTAGCAGCAAAGGGGCAGTATAGTGCTCAATGTATTTCTCTTCAGCACCATCTGCAAGCAGTGATGCTCTCTGACAGCAGTGGGCCAACGAGACCTTGCCATAAGCACGGTAATATCAAAAACCTCCGTAAGACCCAGAGAGGCAGCTCTTTTCTTGGCATCACAGGTCTCCACTTAGGCTTTGTGTTTGTACATTCACTCAGGCAGAAAGACATGGCATATTTCTAAATTGACATATTTACCTAATTGTTTTTAATAGTTGGGTTTTTTTCAGGCCAGCTGATTCATACACTTTCCTGAGCATTTAATTTGATTTCTACATTAATTCCATATCAGAGAGTAATTAGAATAGACAGAGAAGAATAAGTAGGACTTAAGTTATGAAACAAAACTGCCATGTGAATTTATTGCCTCTGGTTCTTTGGGACCCAGTCATCTGCTGCAACTTCTTTTAATAGCTCCTTCTAACTCTAATGTGATCAAAACAAATGTACTATTTTGTTCTCGAGTTACATTTGGATTCTGCTGCTTAGTTGTTGGCACAAAACCCTTTGAAAAGAGGTGGGGCCACCAACCCTAAAGGTGCACCCAAACCATTGGGGATGTGTTGCAGAGCCTGCCTGAACTGGTTATTCTTTATGAGAGCTGGTTATCTTCCCTTAGTCAGTTCACTAAGTGATGGTGCTGGCAAAAATCTTTAACAAAAATATCATTGACTTATATGGGATTTTTAAATGCATCAACTTCCAATACAATTTGAAGTGTAGCATGCAGGAAAGGATAGCTAACATTTTGTAATAGTTTGCATCCTTTCTCGAGGAAACAAAACTAAAGCAACAGATTTTACCTTCCTTTCTTTTCTCAGTCCATTGAAAGACCGACAAATGTACAAACTGCCTCGGTAACTTCTAAATTCTTTGGCCAGTTCCCATTGGGTTTGTCAGAGATAAAGCTGTCTGCTGTCTCAGGTTCTTCCTGCCTTCATAGCAATCTGTGCCTGCAAAGATGGAAGGAGCTGACAACAAACGCTCTGCCGTAATCTACAATTTCCCGATGCTCCCAGTCAGCAGGAGTGTGTGCTGGATCCAGCTGTCTCCGGGAGGCAGGCAGGGCGCTGCCATCCAGACACAGGGGAAGGGTTGGGGTTTCTGGGGTGCAGTGTGGGGCTGGGAGGCATGGGCAGGGGGAGAGCCAGGTGAGAAGGGGGATGAGGCTTATGGGGATGTTGTGGGGAGGTGGGATTGCCGTGCTAGGAGGACACCTTCCTCTGCAATTCCTGTTTTATTGTAGCAGGAGGGTCCTGGCCCTGACTGTGGCGAGCAAACCTGACTACTGCCGTGGTGTTGGACGGGGAGCCTTGAGCTGCTTCTGGGCTAGGGGACAGAAAGTGATGACAAACATCTACCATCACTTCCATGGAATCAACTGCAAAAAGTGCAACTGGAAAGACATTATAAACACAGTTGTTGATTCATTCAGGCAACAGAAGGTACCAAGAAATACAAATTAGCTCTTAAAAGGTCTGACCTATTTCTCCAGGCTTTTCTTATTTGAAACTAAAGTCCTGTTGGCACATGGTCTTGTTTACACAAATATATGTATACGTGCAATTGTCCTCTTTTATTCCATGTACATTATCATGCTGAGTACTCACTTGCAGCTATAAATCCTGTATTTACCTCTGTGGCAGTAACTGAAACTATTCAGTTTTCCTCAGTGCTATTGGAAAACAAACAAACAAACAAAAACAACACAAAAAACTCAGTGCTCATTTTTAAGGACACAAAACTGTATTCTCTTTCCAAGATATCTAGCAGGCAATATATCAAGTGTCAAAAGTGAGGGATTATTCAGAAATTGCTAACTAGTTTCAAGTTTATGGGCTAATCCCATGAAGAGGTGATGCAGATTACTGGTGCTCAGTCTTTTCTATGGAGAGAAAAAAAGACAACACATGTCATTGTCTAGTTTTCAGATCAGTTATTTACATTATAACAAAGTGTGATTTAAGATTTTAAGATAAAACAAGCTGAAATTAACATAAATTTTAGTGCAAAAATTGCAATATGTTCCAGTTGGAGCTTGCAGAAAATGCTTAGAAGTAAATAGCAAGTCAGACTCTTGGAAGCTTCTCTCACTTGCTCATCCCAGGTGCTGCCTCCTGGAATGAAATTAAGACCTGCTTATCACTGCCTGGTAGCTTGGTGAGGACTTGTGAAGGTGCTCCCATGGCTACAAGAGAGAAAAAGGAGGATGCCAGTAAGAAATCATTCCTTTTTTGAATTTGCTAAAATGTCACTGTAATTCTCCTGGCATGACAAACGGATGGTATTAGATGTTTTAGATACCGGAGTCATACTGCTCATTACTAGGTATGATATTGCAACTCAGATTTACATCAAGGCTTTCATTGGCCATACGCTGAGGTTTTACAGTATCCTATTTCTTCTCACATTTGTCCTTTTTGTCCTTTTGCCAAAGAAAAAATACTCAGAAGTACTCAAAGATCTGTAAGACTTAGTTTTAAAAGTGCCATGGGTGCTTCAGACAGCAGTGCTCAGTAATTTTCAGTGAGACAGTTGATATCAGAGTGCTGACTTGTGAGGGTTACAAAGGCAAAGGTGCCTACAGTTGCAGGTGGGAGTTTGCAAGATCACAGGAGTAATTTAGGCAGAGAAATTGCACTGTCTTTTCAAGGGGCCACTGTCTTCTCAAGTGAGTAGATGTTAGGCAGCTTTCATAGCTGGCAGCTCCTGCAAGTCTTACAAGGCACTTAAATGCATCATTTGTAAATCTGCCCCTGAAGCATTCATGATGAATTGTTCCAAGTGCTGTATTAGTTTCATGTTTGTTTTGTCATCCGTGCAGGCTCTGACTTCTCTGATTCTGTTTGCAAGGTCACATCCTTCAGGTTATTCTTTTAGTAGCTTATGGTCAGCTCAGAGTAACTAGATCTGCCTTTAGTGTTAAATACCCAAAGCACCAGCCCTTCATGTTGCTAATACTGAACAATTAAAAATAGTTGGTACAAAACATTCATTTTTCAATAGTTAAGCAGAACTGATACAATGTGCTTGGGTTATTCAGTAGTGCCTGTGAGCAAACGCTGCTGCTTACTTCTTGGTCTCTGACTCTCTGCCCTCACAAATGCCCTTTTATCTGTAAGAAGACTTTTGCCCCATGCTTGCACCCTTATGTATTTCTTGAGCTTTTGTATGGCAATAGATATTTTGGTAGCCATTATAGACTGCCATATTAAGTAAATGCATGTATTTGTATTTAAATGTATTGCTTGTATGCAAATGTATGTATTTCTCTGTCCCTCCTTTTTTTCCTGTGTTTCTGTAAGGCCAGTATCAGTTTATCTGAAGGTGAAAGCTTTGAAGTTACTGTTTTTGTGAATATTTGGTCTGATTGAAGGTGCCCCACTCTGTGATTTATATGTTAACAGATTAATAATCACTTCAATTTCAGAATATATGAAAGAAATGGAAACTAGCTCTTTCCCTGTCTTTATTTCCTCAAATTTGTATTCACTTCTGATTTTCATTTGAGTTCAGAGCTATTCACACTGCTTTGCATAGGTTGGTTATACCAAGATTGCTCCTGTCACCGAGGGTGACTGTGCAGTAGCTGCACACAGAGCAGTGTTTCCTCCTCCCTCTCTATGCATGGATATACATTTGCCTTTCTCCCTGCAATGAATGAGAAGCAGAGCTGTGCTATTCTCCTAGGCTGGCCAGTGGATGCCAGAAGGGTTACACCTCTCCAAGACACCAATTTGGGATATTAAATTGAATTGTCTGTAGGATTTCTTCTTGTTATCAGGGTATTTAACCTCATACTGCACCTTTATTTTTCCAGACTTTGTCTTCCTTCCAAATACCCTTTATTTCCTCCATGCAATTGTATTAGGCATCTACCCAATGAAAACTGAGTAGAATGCCTGGAAATAATCATGTCAGCTTGCTCTTTCACATAATTACTTCGTAAAACTTGAAAGAATTGAGAAAGCCTTCCAGCTGCAGCTCCATGCACACTGCCTGCAGCACATGTTGTACGCACACACACGCAAGCACACGGGAGGATGTGGTGCTTCTGCCTGTGGAACGAGCAGCAGTGTACTGCAGATGCTGCAGTTTTTCATACCAGAAGTGTCAACACACACATTGCATGTGTGGCTTAACCACTGCATTGCCATAGAAGGGATGTGTATATGATATGGTACCTGTGACTCCGAATACCTCTTTCCTTGGTGCTCAGTAGTGGAATTAGGGAACATGGGAACAGTGCCACGTTTGTTAGGGGAGATATATTAGCACTTCCGTTCATCCAGTCTGCTGAGCTCTCTGTATGTCTCCATCATCATCATCATCCTTACGTGATGGTCTTTGCTTCATCAGGAAGAAACATACTAAAATTCTTCAGTCTAAAAAAAGGTGAGCAAAGGCAGATTTTTTAAATCATGAATTATTCATGGAAGTGATAATAGTAGTGAATAGAGAATATATAACTATATTGATTTATTTGTATATTTTTGTTGTATATCTCTCTAAACTTGGGCTTCTCACCACTAATTGCTGTACAAATAACAGACTGAAAGGTCTTCCTCAACAGCTCCTAATGCTTTGGTGTCTTGTTCAGTCTGCTGCTGATGGTGCAAAGCCATTTTTGAATTTAATCTGGAGTAGTTTTCCTCTTCCACTCAAATTCCCAAATGATTCTGTGGGTATTTTCTGCCATCCAGCTAACATATTTCCTGCATCAGGTGTTCAGAAATAAAATGTGATCATCTTCTTTCTGGCACCACAAAACGGATTTTTGCTCCCTTTCTCCACTGATGCTTTCTTTGATGATGACAGCATTTGCAAGTGAGAAAATGTCTGTCTTTCACTCTTCCTACCTGAAAGTGCAGCCAGTTAATTTTAAGGAACTGCATGAGACATTTTTTAATTCATCTTTTTCATAAATGTTGAAATTGCATCACATGATTGAGATCTGGGGCACTAAACTTGGTGGCTTAGGATTGTTTTCCAATTGTCATTGTACAAACACAAAGGAGAGACAGTACAGGTGTGTTCTCTAAAAATGCCTTCTGCGCTGACAAGCTATTTTATTTTTTTTTTTAATCAAACCTCTTCAAATTTATTCTGTAAACTCTATTTTTCTGTCATTCCTAATTCTTGAGAGAATCTTGGATTCTGAATAGATATTGTAAAATGTGACATGAAGGTAGGGTGCTACTTCTCCTCAGGAAATGTATTCAATTCTGCTGGATTAGGGCTTTCAGAGCTTTTAGACTGTACGGGCATAGTTTAAATCTTCATAGTGAACAAGATACATTGAGCAGTGTCTGTCAGTCAGCAGTGAGAGTCAGCATTTTATTACTTAGAGCAATGAAAGTAATTCACTGAAATTAACAGAAAAAACAATTATATCAAATTGCTATGGCAGATACTTGGACTGTAAGTGCAGTATAATAATCTCATATTCATATCAAAATGGAAAATCATGTGTAGTGTAGCACTAATCACTCTTTTTTTTCATCTTTAATGAGTTCATTTATAAATACTGCTATAAAATCTCTTGCTGATTTCATTGCAGTGGTTTTTCTCACCTTCAGTGTACTCACTGTGTTGTTAGTGTCATTCATGATGTGAGTAGTTTGCAGTAATGCCTCGGTGTACATTGATGGTGGTGCTATTTTTAATGGTTTATCACATTAGGAAGGCTGAACTTGATACACACCTGTTCATTTTTTTGTTTTAACATCTGATACCTGTTTTTGCACTGGCTGCTTTGCACCTCTGAGGCAGCTCGTTTCTCACTGCAACTGGATGGGCTGGGGGGGTGTAGTGAGCAGGTGGGGTGAGGCACGGGAAGCACCTTCTGTGCAACTTTTCACCAGCTAAAGTGTGCCCAGCATGGAGAGTTTCTGCAGAATTTACTTGCAATTAATTTACTGAAAACTGCTAAATATCGCCGATCAAGATAGGAGAAGCCTTCATGTTACTGTTTAAGTTGTAAATGTAACCAGTACAATTTACAGCTCACACTAAACTGCACTAATTATAATCAAGGTAAGGAGGTTTTAATAATCACTTGCATAAATTTTTTTTTCTTACTTGCATAGTATATTATCAGACAGCATTTCAAATTGTGGAGTAATATAATTTGACTTAAAGGTTTCCAATTCATGTCTCCTTAAAATTACTATTTCATTTAATGTGAAATTAGTATTTAATTTGAAATGTAATGTGTGGAAGTAACTAAGGATAGTTCTATAGTTATTAGTTTAAAATACATCTCTTTGTTTCGTAGATTGATTGTTACGTGTATTTCCTATGAAGCTTACAGTAGCTTGACCAGTATGTTTGTAATTAATTATTCCCCTTGTATGATTCACCTGCCCCTTTATGGTCATGTATTTGGACAGAACAAATGCCATTAACTTAAAGTACAATATTCAGACTTGAGAACCATCTGGCAGCAGGTGGAAGCTATTGTTGCTGTTGCTTTATTAGTGTACAGCCAGAATAATGGCACTGACATAGCAACGATGTTGCAAAGAGGGTGCAGAAGTCTGGAAACAGATAGGCTAATGTTGCCTTTTGAATGATTACAGAACAGGCTTTAATTTCGTAGTCTCTCTTCTTACTTACTTTTTAAGCCCTTGAAAGCTTTTATCTATTTCAGTAAAGAATGGGTCAAGCACTAGGAATGAACCAGGGTTGTGAAATGAGGATCTGTGAGATTGCTATCTGTGAGACCACTGCCTCAGTCATAGGATTTGGAGTATGTTTTCTGCTGCGGACAATGAACTGCAGAAAGGGAGTGGTCTCTTGCGACAAGGCAGGAGAGATAGGCTTTGTGGTTTTAAATGTAAAGAGTGAAAACCGGAGAGTTCATTCATGATGCTCATGCAAATAATTTAAATCAAATTGGAGGCTTCTCTTTTCCTGAGGGTCTAGCTTGAGAAATCTAAGGCCCAGTTTTGAATGCGTATTGAGAAGAGGGAGTTTTGACAATGCTGCTGAATTCTGACAGGTCTTTAGAAGGACTGAACAGTAATTTTTCAGAGGCTTGTAATGAGTAGATTTGACTGGATAGTCTTAGGGATAGTAAACGACACATTTGTTACAGTAAGACTTCTCCATTTCTGTATTTCACACTTCGCTTAAAAGCATCTGTTTGGTTATATTTCTCAAAGAAAGAGCTGCAGTAAGTTTTGAGAGGACAAAATAGCAATTTTCCTCCCTAATTTTGTTTTCTTAACCATAATCTGTTTTACTGAAAACCCACATCCCTCTCTCTCCAAGATTAATTTAAGAATAAACTATTTATAAAACCTCCTCTTGAATATTCCAGTGTAGTAATCATCTTACCACTCTCTACAACTACCTGAAAGGATGTTGTAGTGAGGTGGGTGTTGGTCTCTTCTCCCAGGTAACTAGTGATAGGTCAAGTTGCACCAGGGGAGTTTTAGGTTGGATATTAGGAAAAGTATTTTTACTGAGATAGTGTTGAGGCCTTGGAACAGGCTTTCCAGGAAGCTGGTGGAATCACCATCCCTGGAGGTGTTTAAAAATTGCCTCGATGTGGCACTTCAGGACATGGTTTACTGTTCCTGGTTTGACTTGATGATCTTGAAGGTCATTTCCAACCTTAATGATTCTATGATTCTATACAAGGAAGTGAAAATATGACATTATGGAAAAAGAATTCAGCAACATCAGTTACGGGAGTCCCCACCAGCAGTGCCTCTGATATGGCAGCTCCCATGACAATGACTGTGTCAAGATCAAAGCTCTAGATGAGATCTGTGAGTTGAACCCATGTCCCACTCTGGTGGTGAGGTATTTCTTGCCTTTGCTCTGTTTTAAGTCTTCAGTTGGCTGTGAATCATGATGCTTCGGACAAAGGGCTTCGTAGTGTTAGCTCTCCTTTTAGAGGGAAATTTTAATTGCCATCTAAATGAGCTGCAATGAGGTTACCTGGTAGGATGCAGTGTGGCAGAAGTACTTCAGTCTTGAGAAGTTAATAATTATTTA
The DNA here is from genome assembly GCA_027560015.1 of Chloroceryle amazona. NCBI lineage: Eukaryota > Metazoa > Chordata > Aves > Coraciiformes > Cerylidae > Chloroceryle > Chloroceryle amazona. Next base: position 26,276 of record JANHFX010000280.1, on the reverse strand, counting down.
CAGTTATTTCATTGGATCAATTTAGTATTGTTAAAATGAGCAACTCTAATTACAGAATATTTGTTGAGGCTGTGATGACTCAGTCCCTGGTGCCATGAACAGAGGAACAGAAACACTGTCCTTCCCTGCTTGGAAGATTCTCCTCCTGTGGTTTTGTAGCAGGACTGACTGGAGTTGGCACCACAAATACAGCTGTGATTTTGGCTGGCCCAACCTATCAAACATCCTGGTGCATCAAAAGTTTGTATCAGACATTTTTGGAAGTCTGTTACTATGCAACAAAAATTAAGTAGTATCTAGTTTTATTTCTATTTTGAAAATGTCTACTTTGTAGTGAACAATTCTACAGTGGCAGTTTGTTAGATTAGACTGGTTTGGTTCATTATTGAAACAAAACTCTGAATAGTGGTTGCAGTGGTAGCGCTAATGCTGATCAGGGCATCTGTTCAACTGCAGAGTATGCTGTGGAGAAGCGTGCAAATTACATGCATTGCATAGTACCTTTTCCAGTTAGTTTTGCGGATTGGAGTAAGCGGTAGATGAATGCTGCTCTTGACCTGGATTTCTGGGATAATAAACCCCAGGAGAATAGGCCTGTGGAATTTTAGAAGGATGGTATAGGTGGGCTTTACAGAAACGATACTTCTTTTAAAATTCCCAACAGCTCAGCAGAGAACACTTTATGGTCATTTAAGAGTTCTATAGAAACCAGATCATTCTCTGCTGAATTTCACAGTTATCTTACCATAAAAGAATAGGTAACAACCTCAGGCTATTCATTATGCCAAAGTATCATTCTCTCTGCCACTGTTTTACTGACAGTGTGGTCAAATGCTCCAACTTTGCCCATGGAGGCTATGGAGTCTCTACCTGGGGAGATGTTTAAATCCTAACTGGCATGGCCCTGAGCAACCTGCTCTGGGTGACCCTGCTTTAATGGGTGATGCTGGACATGGTTACTGCCAGAAGTGCCTGCCAGCCTCATTCATTCTGTATGACTTTCTCTAAGGTTACTCCAGTTAACCCTTCCGGTTACATGCTCCAACGTGTGAGACCCATGCGTGGAAGGTGACCCACTGCTCATAGGTCTCAGACATGATCTGGAACAGATACTGACCAGCAGGTAGTTATGGTTGTCCCCTGCATCATAATTCCTAGTTGTACAGTGGCACAGTTAGTGCTGCATCTGTGTGTTACTTCAGAGGAGCCCTTCACCATGCTAATAATGACCTTTTAACACTTCTTTTTTTAAAAGGCAGTAAAATGAAAATGAGCTGTGCTCTTTCCTATTTCACTCCCATTGCCAAGCATAACAAACCTGCACTATAACTCTGTTCTGCAACGTTTCACAGAGTCCGAGGCAATGATTTACAAAACCCCATCAGGAAGGAGAAACTTTATTATGCAATAAGCGATGGTCTCAGCCATGCACACCATACGGGATACCAGGACCTCTTCTCAGCACCAACACCTGCCTTGCTTGGAAGAAAGCAGTAGTGAAGAAATAGCTTTAGAAAGGCTTAGGAAAACAGTATGTAACAGGAGAAAGAGGTGGAAAAAAATAGCATATTAATAACAGAAGCTTTTGTCCAAGATGGTGTCCTCTACAGGACATTGCATCTGCCAGCCAGAAAGAGCTGAACTAAGGATTGTTCAGAAACATATGGAGAATCTAGTGATTTTTAATTCCCCTGCCAGGAGCAAGCCCCTGTGCTACATGAGTGAATTTTACCCCTTCTCCAGTGGAAGCACCAGCCACCACAGGCATGGCTCCGCAGCGAAACCACACGCAGCATTTTGTGAAGATCTGAGGTTGCAAAATACACTTTCCTCAGAGTATGGGGTAAAAGACCCATGAATTTCCAGAAAGATATCAGAAAAATAAAAAAGCAAGGTTTCCACTAAATGAATGGAACTAAGTGGGAAATCAGCTTTGTAGATGTGGCCAAATTTAGAGAAATTTTTTTAAAAGCATTATAAAGTGCAATGTGAGTTTAGATGTCTGTTGTAGTTGTGAGAAATCAGAGCCCTTTTGCAGGAAAAGAAACAGAAGCATGAAATTGCTTTGTTAAACTCTATAGATATCCCAATTAAGCAGGTCAGCTTATTTCAGACTGAGATTTATAACACCACATGTAAAAGCCTTTGCAGAATTGGAGGTCACTGGCAAAATAAAATGACACAATGCAGGAAACTTGCACCACTGAGAAGAGTCTGGCTCCATCTTCTTCACTCCCCCATCAGGTACCACATGAGCACTTCCCTCAACCTGCTGGCAGTGTGCTGCCTAATGCAGCTGTGGAAGCTGTTGGCTGTTTCTTATCTTTTATTTTGGAAAGGATAGTGCTGCTTGTTGTCAAGCATCCCTGGGAATGCTTGAACCCATCCTGCCACCAACACCCTTCCTCATGTGTGGCGACAAAGAAAAGAATACAAGAACTGAGCTTGAAACGCAAGGTTTCCTGATGGATATTACAAATGTGGAGCAGGTTGGAGGTATGTTATCAGGATGCTAAAGTGAAACGGAAATCCAAGACTGGACACGTATGATTGTATTATTATGGACTGAGCTGTTACATGTGATTAGCCCATGGAAAGGTAATGTTTTCTAGAACAACCCCGAAAATAATGACTGGCTGTATTCAAATTCAGCCCTTCAGCACTGCTCCTAGCGGTTTAAAATCAAGTCACCTTGCATCCTCTGCAGGGACATGGAGGTAAACTGGCCTTGTAGCTTCACTTTCATCATCCATATGCGTATCAGAATTATTCCACAGAAAAATAAGTAAGTTTCTAATTCACACTGAAAGTATCCCAGTGTGATTTGGCTGAGGCCAATAAAGTAAAGGTAGTGAAAAATAAAGGCAGCTCTGAAAAGATACAGTTATAAGCTCTGACAATGAAAAATAAGACAGTTTATCATGTCAGTCATTAATGTAGAAAAACTTGAACTGTCTCCTAATGATTTCAACATGAGTCATTACACAGAGCGATCCAGTAGCACATAAAAACTACTATCAGCAAAACTGAGAGGGGAGAGGAGGAAGGTAGATGTTGTTGCTGCCCTGCAGCAAAATGCTTTGCAGTAAATTGGATCTGCACAGCTCAGGATTTTTGTGATGCTGCTCACAGTATTCAGACCACAGCTGCTTCCAGGCTTCCCCTCTGAAAGGTCTCCAAAATTTTGGTTTTAAGTACAAAGCAGAATTGTACTGCTAATGTCAGTGATCTTCTCAGGAGGTAATGCATCTGTGGGGTGGGTTTTTTTGGTAGTTTTTGAGTGTATTGCAGTTTCCTGAAACCATTATTTCCAGTGGCAGCAGTGAGTGATGTCTTACATGGTTTGTCAGAGCCACAGACTCTTAGACCTGCTCTGGTAGCTTAGCTGTCCTCCGCTGCAGAGCAGTGGCCCGCTTGGTCAAAGTCTCTTCTTTACTGATACAGCACACTTGACCTGACTGAAGGCCTACATTTTCAGTGTTATTTTTCCTGGCTTCCATATATCTTTCTCTCTTGCTGTTGTCCTTAGGATGTCAAATGATATCAAGGGGTTTGCTCCCTGCAGGCCTCTCTGCTCCAGGACACTGAAGTAATCTCCCTCTGGTACCTTGCTTCCAGCTTTGACTTTCCTCAAGAGTCAAGTGCTCTTTGACAAGATAAAATATGTCAGCTGTAATTCTTAAATCAACTGAAATACTGGATGAGCTGGTATACAGGAACAAAACTGCATGAATTATCAGAATAACTCCAGTGAACAACAGGGAAAACGTGAGGTGATGCTGACCATACATGCGCAATCCCAGAGCCTAACCAGGCTGTCCTTTTCAAGCTGCACCAAGAATTTCTCCAGCCAGACTGACTTTGAAAGGACAGCATAATGCCATGGACTTCATTACTACTTAAGATCCATCAGGATTTTTCATTGTGTATATCTGGAAGGTTCCAATTTCACATTAGAAATAAAATATGTCTACTTGCCAGTGACAGCTGATGAAGTTATTACTGGTCAGGACTGATTATATTGCAGTCAGGCACAGTGCAAAAAGCTGGCCGTAGCCTTGTCATTCTCTGTCTCTTACAAATAAATTCCTTTCCTGCTATAGTCCTACTGTGAATTAGACCTGACTGTCATTCTGCTGACTGTGTAAGTACCCCTAGGACTCCTGAGACCATAACCGTAAGTCTGCTTTCTCCCACTGCCTCCCTCAATCTGTCAGTAGCTACTGTAATGTTTCTGGTTTAGTTACAGCTTGTTGAGTGACACCTGTCACTTGTTATTTACTTGTTCCAAAACGGTGTGTTCTTAGATGAACTGCTAGCAGCAAGAAATTTCAACTAACACACTTGTGAGGAGAAACATTGGAACTTGCAATACACTTACCAAAATGTTCTCTGGAATTACTGATGGTATTTGTTTAACTGTTCACTCAACTCCAATTTTTGCCAGGTAAATTAATTCTCTGCACTATTTCCTAGCTGTTTAGTGTGAGGGTGGAGATGAAACACATTTTATAGCTTACTTAGAGCTTGAGAAATCCTTGACTGTACTTGTCTGTCCTTCCCTAGTGGTAGAAAATCTCTAAGTGCAGTTGTGAGTATTTGAGTTGGTGTCTTCTGGGAGTGAATCAGTACAGAACCTCAAACTTCCTTCTCCAGGCTATGCAAGAAGTGGTAATTGATTCTCACTTTCTTTTTGTGAAATGTCCTATAGACCCTGTAGTTTGATTTGGTATCAGTTATTGTCAGAGCATTGTAGGCAATGTAGTAGATACTGCTGGGAAATACTTATTGACAGAGGAAATCCTAATCATCTGATCATTTGACGTCACTTCTAACTTCTACAGAGAATCCTTTCCAGTCAGTATAGTTACATTCATGCTCTAACATGACAAATGTTTTCAGATTTTGTTATAAACAAAATATATTGGAAGAAAATCTGATGTATTTAAGTGAGAAATGGAACAATGTCGCACTTAAATGATAGTGTAGTTGTGCAACAGCAAGAAACTCCTAATCAATTCTGTGTTGTAAATGCTTCATGCAAAATTTAAAAAAATTAGTGCTGGAAGTGGGACAGGAGAAATGTTTACAATTTAGACCTTCGTGATTAATCTGAACTGTGTTTAGTAATCCCATTAAACCAGACTATATGAATATTCTTAGCACAGGCTTTTTGCTTCTATTTAAATGCTCATTGTACTATGGAATAGTTGCTAAAGTTCTTGGCCTCATTCTGTATTTTCTTTTAAGCACATTTGTATTTGTTTCCAGTGAGATCATGCTAAGGGTGCTAAGGGTGCATTTGTTGCCTGTAATAGTCATTTTGATAATGTAGAGAGGTTTAGTACCAGAAGTTTAGGAGTTTTAGAGGTTTAGCACCATTTTATTTATTGCTCCTAACTCATGAGTCCTTTCACAACTTTTATCTTACTGATGCATTTTCAGTGGTATGACTAACACAGGTTTCTCCATCCCTCTGTGGATACACGCCAGTGCACCACATAATGCAGATTTTCTGACTGGATGATGATTATGTACTAGCCTGGGGACAGAAAAAAGAGCTGTAAGGCCTTTGGGAAATACTGTCGAAATGTAACCAATATCTAATCCTTTCATTGTAGAGTTGTAGATCTAGCTCTGTTGAAACATCTACCAACTCGCTTGCTGTTGCCTATTAGGCAGCCTCCCCCTCACCAGCTACCCTTGCTGTTAATCTGTGCTCATGGGAAGCAGTAAGTTTGTTAGCACATGTGTTTATCTTTAATGTCTTTTACTGCTGTAGATTTTTTTTTTCCTTCACAGAATAGATAAATAAAAATTTAATCTATTACCATACGTAATATTGTTTTGTGATGTACATACAGTTGATAAGTTTCAGACAATATTTGCCAGTAGGAAAACCTTATGAGTGTAGGAGCAGCCAAAAAAGTTCAGTAGTATTGTAAAGCTTTCATTAATTCTTGGAATACTTTTGTACAAGCTTTAAGTAAGTTACAAGAGACTTGAAAAGAACCACCGACTCCGTTTCCTTTCTTACCACTTTCAAATAATGTCTTATGAACATTGTGACTGAATGGTAGAAGGTACAGACAAATTAGGGTTCCTTCTGTCCAAGCAGGTGAATCCTGCTGCACAGCTGAGCTTATGGTTGTTGGGTTCCACTCTTGTAACTCAATTTTTTATATTGTCACATATGATGCTCACTTGTGCCGGAAGGGCAGAAAATTCAGGGCTCTTTGCCCAGAACTATTTACTCAATAAACATATTTGCTTAGAGATAGGATTGGAGGGACACCTGAGGATCTGCTTCTTCTTGACAGGGATCTTGACTCCATCTCTTGTCAGTAGTGTCAGCAATTCCCATTCAGGGACAGTTGCATTCCAGCTAACCCAAAGTATTGCCATTTCAGAGTTGCTTTGGAAATGAAATCTAAAATCTGTTAATTTCTTTAGTTATCAATATTTAATCATTTAAGGCCATAAAATAAATCATTGCAGTTTTGTTTACATCCCGTGTGCTGTAAAATGAGTCTTTCCATGCCTTCCAATACTAAATTACTACTTACTTTTATCCAGAGCAGTGAATACTGTTGCCTCAGTCACAGCATCAAGGATCCAGCTAGACACTGATTTTTAAGTTCTTGTGTGTTGCAGTTTGTATACCCTTCAGTTACAAACCAGTAGGGTTCATTACAGCAAGACCACTTTAAAGACCCAGTTTACATTTGTGGATGCTACATATGTTCTGAGAAACAAATCCAAGAGAAAAGACCCAGGTTGTTAATACCATCACAACTGACCTCCTGTAGCCTCCTGCAAATTCCAGATGCTTTGGGCAGATTCTTTTTAGCTGATGAGAGCTTTGGCTGTTTGAAATAGATAGATGATTGCAGCGCTAAAACTGTTGGTTATATGAGTGAATTTCATACAAGATGTTTATTTTTTTACTGTGAGCTGTTTCTCAGGGAACTGCATGGAAGTGTTTGCTATACTAACTGATCATTGGGCCGTTACGGCAAATAGAAACCCTCCCAAATAACTGAATGATGATCTGACTTTTGTGATGGTGAATTTTTACACATCAGTGTTTTCTACAGTAACATTGAAAACTAGTTATTTTACAGGTTTAGGATTTTCTTTCTCATTTAGTCCATTGCACTTTCACAACCCTTGTTGAAAGGGTCTCCAATTCACAAGGCAGTTAGCCTAGTTGGCAGACTCACTATCCTAATACCAATCCACTCCTCTCATGTCTGAAGCACCTCACTCTTCTACCTAGTCAAGTAAAGTTTTTCTGTGATGTTGTATGCTAATCCCCTTTGCAGTTTTCTTAGGCAGGTAAACAGGGATAGCATTTCCTCTTTGACTTGTCATCCCTTTATTCAAGAATTTCACAGAACTTCAGTAAACTAAATTAATTCAGATGAGGCCACTGCCTCTCAAATGATCACTTTTTACACATACTGCAAGTGGGTCAGAAAAGCATGGAGAGATTAAATAACTTCCAGAGGCTCACACAATGAATTATTGTCAAAAGCTGAGCCCTGGAGTCCTGAATCCACTTCAGAGTTGCAGAAATCCTTCATATGATTCCCTTGGGTGCTGAATATACAGGATACACAAAAGGAAAGTATCTTTGATCTCTGATTTAACTACTACATATTTAATTAAAGTCTGTTTGTAGTTTGTAAAAAAGAGATCAGAATTTTGATTGAGGAGTCTCACTGCTGTAGGAGCTGATACAACAGCATGGCAAGGTTCTGTGTTGGCAGAGGCTGTTGCACAATGTTGCAGGTGAGTGAGTTTCCAAGACACCCATTTAAAAAGTACCTTTCTATGTGGAATCTAATTGCAGCACATGCACTTTTAGCTGGTAACGTTCAGGTGAGTATCTGCTTGCTCTGACTGTCAAAACTCAATCCAAGCTACTGCCCTGAAAATCCTAATCTTACAGCCTCACTTTTAGAGGAAATGCTGAGTCTCTTCACATCCTGATTTAGCTTATATTTCTATAATTAGTATAGTAATACTTTTATTGTCTGGGAGTTTTTTTGGTATTATTTCTATAAATTTTGTGAGTGTGTCTATTTTCCTCTGAGATAGACTTAAAAAAATCCTAGTCTTTCTCATGTACTCTGTCAGCTGCTTTTTAAAGTTGCATTCATTTGATCCTTTCAGTTAATAATAAATCTATCATCTGATGTCAGAGAGCACTATAGTCCTTTTCCAGCTTGCCAGTTTAAGTCTGAATCTTTCTTCATATTTCATCGCTGTCCACCCAGTCAGATTGGTTTTAGGGCTTTACTGTCACAGTGCATATATGAAGCATTACTTCAGGTTGTACTTGGAAACAATTTGTATAAAATATGTGGATGCATAATTTTCACTTTTATGATCCCACCACATCAGTTCTTTCCTCACACTTCTCCTGCTGGCACACACCACCTGCATACTACCCATCTCCTTCTGTACTACCCATGTTCCCCCTGCACTGGCTCATGAAAGATCCCCTCAGCAGGGCATGGCCTCTGCCTGCTTTTGTGGAAGCCCTTCTTCTCTTTCCTGTTCTGTTCTGAGGCTGGAAAGGGACCATAACTACACTGGGCATGCTGCTGATGCTACTCAAGTACTACAGTCAGCATTTACTCTTCAGGGTTTGTTATTCTTTTTCTAACCATTTAAATCTATTTCAAAGAGAAATCACAGGTTCTCTCTTAAAATAATACTTTCCAAGCAAGATGATGACAACAGAATTATTAGAATGGTCAATAATTGCAAGGGAACTTTATGCACCTGCTTCCATTAATAATATGTACTTCCTGAAGTGAGAATGAAGCAGTGTTAAAATGGATAGGTCTTTCCTTGACATGATTTGACTGTTACATCAGTGGCTTTACACTGATTTATAAAAATCTTTGCTTATAAACCATTGATTTATAACAATCATGCCTGCTGATTTAATGCTGAATGGTATAAGAAAATGGAGGATACATATCAAGACAGTCTCCTCCAGGACAGCAGTGATCTCTCTGTAACTAGGGACAAGCCAGAAATACAGATAATTGGAGCCACATCAACACCCATTCTGTAAATGAAAAGCATTTGTTAAAAATATGCTGTCTGATTTCTTCTGCAGAGAAATAATCTCTTAACCATGTATATGGGAGATGAGAATGAGATATTTGTTGCATTCAACAGGAACAAAAGGAAATACAAATCCTAATGATTTTTTAATGGCTTGATTCAGCTATTTTTAACCCCTTACAATCAATAGCTGATTTTTTCCTAATTCAGCAGAAATTACTACAACTTCCCATCTAGCACCAATCCTCTGGAAATGGCTGCAGAGTATATTGCTCTCCATTACAATTTTGAGGTTGTTTTAAAAGAATGCAAATCCTAGGATTATTTGCAATAGGACTTTGATGACTTGAAATATACAGACTCAGTGTGAAGTGCCTATGGCTTTACTGTCTATACAGGTCTGGATAAATTGCAAGTGAGTTCAGATACCATTTCCTGTGTCTTTCACTTACTAATAAGGTTTAGTGTTTGTACATGTTCTGCTTATGCTTTGGTGCATACCACATACAGAAAAACATATAGGGAAGGATGAAGAAATATCTCATGGAGAAGATGTTCAGCAGAGAAGTGAATTCAAGATTCATTTTTTCCTTTGTAATGAGCCTTGTACTTTTTCAGCTCACCTTGTTGCTGCACAGAGGTAGCTGAGATAGTTTAGGGATATAAACAGGAAAATGTTTATAGGAGATGAGCTGAATTTTTAGGAAAAATTTGCGGAGTTGTCAAAATTGCATGTTTGAGATGCATAAGTCTTTGTTCATCTTTCAAATCTGAAAGAAAAGCAGCAGCTTTCAAAGCTAAATGCATGAATACTGGTGCTCAGAGCAGAGTTAGCGAAGTATGAATTAAGTTATCTTTGGGGACGTTACCAGAGAAGAGAGAAAAAGAAGTAGATTGCTTTGTAAGGATATGAAAAATGTGTGACTAGTGCAGAGTTTGAGTCCTTTTGGTTTCCCAATACCATGAGCTTACAGGTATGTCACTTACCTTGCTATTTATGTTTTTCTGTCTATTAGATACAATCTCAAGGTAATGGAGCAATTCCTGCCTGTTTTGGACTCTGACTGTACAGCATACTCTGAAAAATCAGGTTCTCGGGATTTCAAGTTTATATCCAAAATCAGGAAGGGGTTGACAAAGCTTGACATTAATTTCTAGACCTTGGATCACTGATGTGAAAACTCAGCTTCTTTTTTTTTAATATTTTTTTTATTTTTTATTTTATTTAATTTGGATAACAAATGAGACAAGTGTGTTTTGTTAAGGACAACATCCTCAGTGAGAAACATGTAACAAGAGCTCATGGCTAATATCTGGTACACGTAGCAAATATGGGAAATATATGGTATGAAGAGGGTGATTTAAAAAAAAAAAGTGAACAGACATCATAATTCCTGATTGCTATCCTGGCCCTCTGCTGAATAAGGCAAAGATGTGGAGGAAAGAGTGGCATGTCTGTGCAATCAAAGGCTGTTGTGGAGGAACATTTTCTAATTTTGGAATTCTTGACTTTCCAATCTGAGAAACATTTATAACATCAGGTTTTAGTTTATGATTAAATGTGATATTCAGTACTGTTGTGAAAAATCTTTATGTTATGTCAGTAAAAATAGTAGAAAGGGAGAACATGGTGTTCTCAAACCCAGGACTTTGAGTGAAGGCTTCTAACTTTGGTGTCGCACGTGTCCTCTGGCTTGCTGTGAGACTCTTCAGAAGTTACCCCACCAGCTGTGTCTCGGTTTCCCTGAGGCAGATGATGCATCATTGAGTAACAGGATTTTGTAATGGTAATTTATATTTGAAAATTTCCAATTATGAAATCATCAGCTTTGTATTGCATATAGATGAATACTTGACTAGATTAACCCCTGCTTCACTTTGCATACAACATAATTACTGTGTTGACCATTTCTTGATTTTCTTTATGAAATATCATTACAGCATATGTAAAAAATAAAAGAATGCTGAGGTACTAATTATGGAAGTATTTGTATTAGGATATCAAAGTTTCATTCAATGTTTCACCTGCCTTAAACATCTATTCAATTTTTTTTGTTCTCTGTGAAGATCATAAGTAACTGATTTATGTTGGAAACAGCATTAAGTGACAAGCAAAATGTGTTATGGAATATTGTGTAATTGATGTCACTTTTAAAACTGTAAAACACAGAGAACACATTTTCATGGTACTCTGGTGCAGAGAGATTTGGTGGGAATGGTGAGTTTGGTGTGCACGGAGAGTGAGTGGAGATGTCTGGCTGCAGAAGGAATGGAAGGGGTGGCAGAAAAGGGTGTCAGATAGAAATACATCTCAAGACACCTCAGTCAGGAGGACCATTCAGAGGACCATGGACCTAGACTAAAATGAAGGACAAACTGCAAATGGGGAATCACTGAGCAATTCATTGAGAGGTAATTGCAGAGAGATGAAGAACAAGGCTGGAGCCCATGAGGAAACAGAAGTCTTAGCCCAGTGTCAGCTCCAAAAAGCATACCCAAACCCAGCACTGGCCTGCAAGCCTGGGAAGATGCTGGGGGTGTGATGGGACTTTTCCCCTTTGCTACTGTGGGGACCCCAGTCCAGCCAGCATGGCCATGGCTGAGCTCCTTGGTGCCAAGCTGTGGGGCAGCATGCCCGGGCACCCTCCTCTCAGTGCACAGAGGGACGAGGCTCAGAGGTGGGGGGCGAGTGAAATCAGCTTGTTTCTAAAATAAAATAATCTTAAAATCACCCCACCCCAAAGCCTCATATTAAACTGTGCTAAATTGTGGTTCTGGCGTGGCGAAAGGGCTTGCTGTGCTGTGACCTTGCAGTGTCTGTAAGGTGACAGTGCAGCAGAGCTGATACAGCACAGCATTTCTCACATGTGTCCAGCAGAAGTAGCTGTCTGAAAAGAATTAACAGGAGCGGGTCAGACATGAGGGGAGAGGGAGTATTTAAAATGTTTGGCAGGAGATCAGCAGTGGGTATGAGTCACATTTCCAGCATGGTACCTAGTTTTAGCATTTACTTCTTCTGCTGTATCTTTCCTCATTCTATAATAAATAAGGACAAACCCCTGTGTGCACCTAGGTAGCTGGTGTGGAGAGGTGGTGGTCTTGGGTTTGGGATCTGCTTGGTCATGTATTTGTGCTTCACGGGTGAATGTGCTCAGTCAGAGTGTCCAAAACGAAGCTACTTCTCTTCTCCACAGTTTCTAAAATATTTGCCACCTTCTTGTATTGTTTTGCCAATACAAGTGGCATGTAATTTTTAAAATTATTTTTAAATTTGCTAAGGAATCATGCAGATGTATTAACGATAACGAGCAAACATGCCTTCTTCTAATGAATTTGCATGCATTATGCTTGATAAACTGAAAAGAAGCAACAAAATTCTAATATATTTCTTTGAATTTTTCATTGTCATGGGATTTACTCTTCCTTTTTTTGAGGAATTTGATGATTTTTCAGGATCTATCGATCTGCAATTGTCAGTGGATTCATAGTAATGATACATGCAAGAAGAGTGTGTATTATGTGTTCTTTTGAAGTAAATTATGAAAAATTGTACTTTCAAATAGAAGAAAATATGGTGAGCATATATTATACCACTTTGTTCTTTGACCAATAACCTAGCTGTTAGTGAGTAAACAAGGATGGGAAGTGATAAATGTAAATGTACTTGATCTTCTAAGTGCCCAGAGGTTTGAGCCATAAATTTTCTTTGTCTCAGAGCAGTGCAAAATTTGGCTTCTGACTTTTAAAGTTCCCTTTCCTGGCATTTTGGTGTACTCATTCTGTAGCAGTCTGCTGTGGGATGTTATGTAGAAGGATGTGTGTGAGTGTAAATCATTTAATGCATCTTTTTATCGTCTCATGGCTACTTAACCAGTTTGAAAAATCAAGTGATGGTTATTAACTAATTGGAAAAGTGTGTTTTCTGTGTGTCCTGGGACTGTGGATTATAAAGAAACTCTTTTTAATAATAACCTACTAAATGTATTAGTAAGCTTCATCGAGGCAAGAAGGTCAGTTTCCCCCAGAGGATGAGTTGCCTCCTCTTTCACCACTCCCATAAGTAGCTTCCTTGTAAATGTTTGCCACCGAGTAGCTGGGGTCAGGGCTATTAGTCAGGAGAACCAGGTGCTGTGGTCTGCAAATGTTTGTTTCAAGGTTACAGCAGCACTGCCCATGGCTGCCTGGTCTTCTCTGGGACTGTTGTAGCCATGGTCTGAGAAATATACTCCTCTCTTTGTATTTACCTAGTACTGCACTTTCTGCTGCTACTCCTGCAAGAAATGACCTCTTTTTAGCAAAGGCTGAGTTTTCTGCTAGATTGAAGGCAGCAGGTTGAATAGACAAGATCTGAAATAAAGGTAAGTATTGGTTTTATTGGTGTGACCTGATTTTCCTTTTTTTTTTTTTTTGTCTCAGGCTCTAGGCTGGTTTATAGCTGCTGTGGGTGTTGGACCCATAGATTTTGGCTAGTCTGACAGCTTGCTAGAGGGCTTCTGCTGGTACTTTGGGAACATATGTAACATTTCAGGCTGGAAAAGTATCTGTCCTAGAGGAGAAATCTGTTTTGCAGCATGAGCTAGCAAGAGAAAAATGGTCATTGCAGTGTGAAGCAGATGCTGTGAGGAGGCTGGATTGCTTAGCTAGGGCCAGAGGAAAAGAATACCAAACTGCTCCTCTCCAGAGCCATGCAACTCAGCTGTCTGTGACTTCACTTATAGCACAGTATTGGTTTTAATATTAATCAAAAACTGCACTGGAGAAGAGATGGTTGAGAGCACACCACAGAAAACCAGCATAAACTCTGATAAACCCTAGGCAGAATTTATGGAGCGCTAGCTAGAGGGATGCAGTGCTGTGCAAAAAGCTGTGAGTGGCTGGTCTCTTCTAGGTTTTTCACAGGAACATTACAGAGGAATGGGCATCCATGCAGGACTTGTCATGTAAAAAAGTTGCCTTTTTTTTTTTTGTTTTTTCTTGTGGTTCTGGGTAGAATAATTATCTTGTTAAATTTAGGAAAAAAATACAGGCTGGAATAGACAAACAGGGAAATTGTCCCTCTTCACCAGCTGCACGGACAGCAGGCATGGCCATGGCTGCTTCATCCAGCTCAGGACTTGGTGTGGTCACCAAATTCAAACTAAAGAGTCAGGGTGATGCAAGCTTGTATGGGCTCAGAAATTTGGAAAGAAGCCTGTTCTGTTTATCTTCTAAATGTAACTTTTTGTCTTGAGTGAGATCCTGACAGACATTTTCTCATCTGTTGGCATTTGAAGAATTTAAGAAAATGTGTATTTTATTCCCTGTCTTATAATGCTATGCTGTTTTAATGAGCAGCCAGGGGAATTTGTATTGTGACATTAGTTCTGGGTGAATATTTTGTAAAACCTTGCCCTGCTGTGTGTTGTTCTTGGTCTCACTACATCGATTTTGCTCCATTACTATCAGAAGAAAATGCTTCTTTTCTTTCAGCATAACCCTTTTCTAAGAATGATCTGCTTTTATTTCTAGTGTACAAACACTTCTGTTTTGATAATTTGTGGGGGTTTTTTTAATAAATTGTACCCAAAATGAGAATCCAAGTCAGAGAGATTATATATAGAAATATGTAACTGCCCTTCTGTGAGTCTACTTAGGTGTCACCAAGCTGCCTATGAAGTCCATTTATAACAATTAGGTGACTTACACATTGTTTGCTAGCAGCTGTCACCATGAGGGGATCAAAGGTTGGGCTTGTTTGTATTGCAGTTAACAGGCACGGCCAAGTGTAGCACGTACCTTCTCTGAGAGCAGGGTAGGAAAGCACTTTAATCAAGCAGAAGGGAGCTGGGGGTCAGCAGTGGCTGCTGGAGAGTGCTTGACCACAGCTATTGAGTGCTGCTGGCAGGCTTGGGGATTTGAGGTGGATGGTCCCAAAGCTGTGCCTGCTGTGCTGTGTTATGTGGTAGTTGCATCTTGGTATGTATGTCATGTCTTGGGGTGTCTGTGGTTTAAATACAGCCCCAGCAGTGATAATGTCTCTGTGCCATTGCTTAGCTTGGACCGATGCATCTCTGTGTGTTTCAAAGGACTGTGTTCAAAACTTTCATATTTAATAGGGACTTAACCTAATAGCCTTGTAACTGCAGAACTTGCCCAATTAACATTATTTAGTATTCTTTCTTGCCACTGTTTCTAATTCACTCCCATATTTAGCATCCAGCACTGTGGTTTAAATTTACATAGGACATAGTTTGGTTTGTTTTAACTCTGTGGGGTCTGTGGGCTGAGTTGAGACACCAATCACAGGTCTCCTTGCTGTGGGAGACAAATATTCTGGCAAAGCAGAACTACTCTGTAAGGTGCCCGAGGACAGAGAGCGTTTTCAGGGGCAGGCTCTCAGGGGAGCTGTGCTGAGGACAGAACTAGGAAATCTTTCAGGAGGTGTTTCCATGCAGGTCCCTGGACCACAGAGAAGATGCCGGGGTCTAAACCAAGGGCAGAGCAAGGTTTTAGTTCCTAATGCAGGTGTTTTTAAGCTAGGACATTTTGAAAGTCTGTCCGCAGATGTGACTGGTGCATATGGCCTTTTATTCCACGGCTAGTACTACTGTTTTCCTGATGCTACAGATGAGAGCCTACAGCAACAACAAAGTTTGACTTTAGTAAATACTATTTACAGCAAAATGCATTTTTCCACTCAGAGATTGATTATTTTAATTGTCTTTAGCTAATGAGAAATAGCCAACCTTTTGTAAGACAGCAGCCAGTCGAGCCAAAGTACCTCAGAAGAGTAATGGCCCCATTCTGGTTTTAATCTGGCCAAATCAGAAAAAAGTATTTTGCTTCAGATTGGCCCACAATAGTCATGTTGAGGAAGTTAATCAACCGTCTTGCAAGATTTTCCGATGGACATGCAACAAAATATTTAACTAAATCTTTATATTATTTACCTTCAGATTAATTAGTTTCTAAGCATGTCTAAACCAAGAATCTTTTATTTTGAAATCTTTTATTTTGTGAGCTTATTTTTTGTATCAAAATGCTTCAATAGATTAAATACTTAAAACCTGCCTTTTTAATAGAACTATTTAAAAGAAAATACATTTCTTTCTCATTGTCTCCAACTGATTTGGCATCACACCTTGTTTTTTTCTATCCTTATTTTAATTCTAGAACCATTTAGACCAGCGTATACTTGGAAGTCAAGCACATTGATTTTCACAAACTGTTATTACTTCAGTGTTAAATTTCACCTTTCTCAAAAATACTCAGTCATCAACTCAAAGTGGAAATGTACTCAGGAGTTTGTTGGGTTTTTTGGTTGTTTTTTTTGGGGGGGGTTAAAAAAATAAAATAAAATTAAACTTTGAAAAGAGTAGCACAACATACTAAAAAAAAATCAAAAATCAGAATGTATATTATTTTTGAAAGGGCAGATAACAGGGGCAAACACCCATAGACTGCATGAAAATGTTGATCACTGTGTGCCTGGCAGCTTGCAAATGCCAAGTGCTTATTAGATGTTTATAAAATTATTTTCAGACACTTCAGCTGAGGAGTACCTTGCAAGTTGAGCCTCTCTTTTGAAGAATATATGATGTATATGTGTGTAACTGCTATTCCTGCACTTTAAAAATCAGTGAGACAGGTTTCAAGACATCAAGACTGACTTGAGTCAGTTGGGGTAGTCTAAACAATTAGCAAAGCTGTCTGGTTTTATGCTGTTAGAAGTCCCCTGGGACACTTTGCCTTTTCTTTGGGTGAGGGGTATGTGTTGCCTCATGTGCCCCATCATCCCCTGCTCATGTTGCTGGGTGCTCCCTTTCCCATGCCATTGCTTTGCTCCTCATTGCCTTCCAGCTGTAGTCAACTCAACCCTTTTCCACTGATTCTGTATTTCAGTATTTCTCTCATGGCCTTTGCTTGTTGTGTAGGCATTTTCCTTGGGAGTTTGGCTGCTCTCTCCCTCTGAAGTACCAGAGGGCTTCAGCCCCCTCAATAGTATCCAAGCTTTGCAGGTCTTCATCTGGGCATTGGGAGGCTGGTGGGAGCAGGAAAAAAGCAGAGGCCATTTTAAAAGCTCTTAGAATGATGATAAATCTCTAAGAATCCTTCATGTTGTGTTTATGTATTTCAGAAGCTGGAGACCGAGCTGCTGTATAAATCTTTAATGTTATGTACATGCATAAAATTTTAAATTACTGTTTAGTGACCTCATTGTAGAGGAGTGTTGAGAAGAAATCCCACAGGAATGCAATACTCTTAAGTGTGGTTCCTCTGTCTATATCTTTATTTTCTTAGAAATTAATTTGTCTGTGTTTGGCAACAAATATGCTTTAGGCCAAATAGCTGAAATGAATGCATTTGGCATCTTGCTTTTGGGACGTGGATTCCACCAATAGCTATCTTTGTAGAAATGGCTTGTCTTTCAAGGGTTGAGCATCCCCAGGCCACTGTGTAATCGGCAGATGTTGCTGGGGTAAGCAGCTCGGGAAATCAGGTTGCTTCGTTCTGGTGACTGAGTCTGGCATTTAGTCCACCGTGTGTAGATGTTGCCATAAATAAATAATACTGCTGTCTTGGCAGTCTTTGGGCACTTTTAGTTTGTGTCACATGACATCATCACTATGTTTTCCAGTCTGGTCCCTACGTGCATTGGAAATACAGAGGGAAGGCTGGTCGAGCACAGAATTCAGTAACACTTTTGTCTCGCCACCTTCTTCCCTCGGAGACGTTAAATGTCTTCATGGAAAATGCTACAGAGATCTCTCTGCCTGTGCTCGGTATATGTCCTTTCCAAATGAGCATGTTCCCAAGCCAGTAAATGTGAGCACAGAGATGGGATTTGCACCAGTGGGGAAATAATTTGCGGCAAAAGTGGGTTTGGTAAGAGTGGGTGGGCTGCCCACAGGGGTCAAAACCACTGCTGCAAACTGGTGCCTCTGTGAGGTTTGTAGGTAAAGGTGGTTTGCCTGGGATGCCTGGCATGTGAGTCTGGGTTTGGAGCCCTTCTAGAGACAGCAGAGGAGGTAAAGAATGGAAATCACCATGCCATAGGAAAGTAAAGTTTGGGTAACTGACATGTTCCTTATTAAAAAATAAATATATTAGTGCTCAGTGGAAGTAGATACTCAGTATCTTGAATAAAAACTCTCTTGGTGATTCTTTATGACTTGGATGTTGAAGTGGTTATTTCATTTTACTGAAGCAATTATATGTGTAATTCAATATATAATAAAATCTAGAAGGAAAGGTTATCAATTATCTACCTGAAAATGCAGTGGTGGGTTTTATTTATTTATTTGTTTATTTTAAAGAACTGGCTTCTCTTCAGGCAAGCCTGCTTGTGGAGTTGTGAGGTAGCCAAGCAGCAGGTCATTTACCAGAGGTCATTGATTGCTGAACACAGATTCCTCTGCTGTCTGTTTTACTAAGGGACTACTGCTATCTTCAGGATATTTGTCTGAATGGTGCACTTTTTTGTTGGGTTGGTGTTTTTTCTTCGCTATTATATCTTGTAAGTAGGAAGCAATGTTATTCTCAGCATCAGTGTAAACCTTACCCCAGCATTAACTTTTATGTAAAAGGACCATCCTGAAAAAACACACAGCCCAGCAAGGAGTAATTTTGCTGGAGTTGGAGGAATGTTGTAATTAAATCACCAGTGACTGTTCCTCTAGATCCCCACAGCAAATACAGTTTGGCTGCAGGTTGGTTCTGAGGTTGAATCGGCACAGAGCAGAATGCCTGAACTTTTACGGAAGACTGAACATGCCCATTTACTTTTAATCCTAGAGCCCTCTGCCACACAGAGGGGACCCACTGAATGATGTTTCTTGCCTCCCAAATGTTGTTTTCACTTAGCTTGCTCTGGTATTTCTTGAATATCTAAACTGCATACCTCTAGGCACGT
Source organism: Chloroceryle amazona (assembly GCA_027560015.1). Taxonomy (NCBI): domain Eukaryota; kingdom Metazoa; phylum Chordata; class Aves; order Coraciiformes; family Cerylidae; genus Chloroceryle; species Chloroceryle amazona. Next base: position 7,300 of record JANHFX010000280.1, on the reverse strand, counting down.
TGTGTGATACCAGGCACAGTGTGACAGAATGACTAATATGCATCTACAATTAAAGTTCCTGAAGATTTCTTTTTTTCATATGATAGTGCCAAGAGATTTCAAAGACTTTGATGTTGACAGTTACAGTAATTACACTGCACCCATTATGTTGTTCTTGGTAAATTAGATTTCCTGAGTTGGCCTGAGCAGCAGTGGAGTCTCCCTTTTTAACCTGATGTCTGGAATCTACTCAATACTTTTTCCACGTGCTGTATTTCGATCTGCTGAGTATCAAACTTAAATTGGGGAATTTTTCCCATCTAGAGTGTTCCCATTTTTAGAGACTATACTTTGTTACGGAATCTTAATGATTCTTAATCTCTTTCCATATGATAGTGATACCTGGCAAACGAGGATGATTAACACAATAGCATACAGGGGGAAAAAAGCTACAGCCAGGAACTTAATGAATAAATACAAATTACTGTATTTCTCTTTGGAATTCAAAATGTATAACTTGCCTGTAATGGTATCCATGTACTACTTTCTATTGCTTTTACACCTGGCTTGTCATGTGCTACTGGGTGATGCCTCAGAGTTCTCGTCTAGATTTTCTGTTTCTCATTAGCCTTGAGTCCCTGGGAAACCTGGTGACCAAAATTTAAAATAAATAAATAAACTGCATCAATGGTTTTACATCCGTTTATTATGAAGTGTTTTTTGGGGTTTTAAGAAATACCACAAATTTTCAAGAGCACATTCTGTCACTTGCCTGCTGGATTCAAGATGCAGTGAATTGCTGAAGCATGTACAGTCACAGGGGGTCTAACTCATCCCCACCCTGCTGCTCTTGCAGCTATTTGCAGCTGTGCAAAGCAAGTTCAAAATGCTGTCAGATCAAAAGATAAATGTTTATTCTTATTTGTATTAAGGCTGATTTATATAACTGTTGTAGAAAGGATGGGCTTTAAGACAGGAGTTGAGATACAATGCTAGCACTTTCAATCTCCTCCTGCGACGAGATCGTATTAAGTGACCTGAGTTTAAATGAGTTTTATGCTTACTTAAAATTACAAGTGATAACAGTAGTTCAGGGCAGTGGGGTTTAGATTTACTATGCTTACAGCAGGTTCCAATATATTTATGTAATTAATTAAAAAAAAGAGTTGAATAAGAAGAAAGGCCATATTTTGTTTGAAATAGTTCTCATAAACAAATCAAATTGAAAGCTTGGATCAACTCATGCTTTTGTCCTCTCCTGCTGTGAAAGACCTTACTCAGGTGATAAGAAAATTGTGCTTTCATGATAAAACACAACTAGTCACACACAGGGAGACAGAGTTTAAATGCATCCTGGCTCTCCCTGTGGTTTAGGCTCCTCTTTTAATCCACTGCTGTGCTATAGGATTTTCTTTATCACAAGGATAAATGTGCAGTATCAATTTTTTAGCTTCAAGCTAAATTTTATACAGCCAAGAAACCACCTTATTTCACAGCAATGCAGCCTCTCTGTGATAGTTGCAAACTGAGATCCTGGGATTGATGCCATTATGTCATGTAATATACTGCATTCTCCTGTCAAAATTTATTTCTGTTGTTGTCAAAATTTTAGTATGTCTAGGCAAAGTTTTAAATAATTTCTGCAATAAAAGAAGCTTTTGGATGAGAAACATCGTTACTGGTGGTTTGCAGAAATGGAACGTGGCTGAAATGTATTTATCATGTTGAAATTACAGTTTCTGATATGACAAATCTTTGATTCATTCAGGAAATTGTTATAATTTAGTTTTTTTATTTGGGATTCTGGATACATCCCTTGTACTGTTTTAAGTATCACCTGTTAATGAAAAAGCAGCAGTCAGTGGAGAATTAAAAGAATTAGTCTTTATTTAAGATTCAAATTAGTTTTAGTAAAACCATGAAAAAGAAATTAATGTGAAAGTCAACAAGACAGATCTCTAGCCCGTGACCAGAATTCACAATCTGATTTCTACCTTCTTCTGCAAAGAGAGTGTTTGCCTTCACTATAAGGTAATTCAAAATAGCACCTGCCTTTTATCCCAGACACCAAGGTAGAGGGTCTCTTGTGTCCCCCTCCTTGCGTGGTGAGAGGAGTCTTCAGCAGCTTGAGGGACTGCCTAGAGAGTGTTCTCCTTGCTGTCCTCTTGTTACACAGCTGCAAAGTAGCATTTTGGGCATTCCTGGTGGTCCACTGATGCTGCTTTCTCTGAACTGCTATTGGTCCTAAATAATCAAGAAGCCAGATATCTACTTGATTTTATTTTTTTTAATCCTTTCCTCTTACCCCCACTCTCAGTTCCTTTCCATTGCTCTTTTGAGGTAGGCTGTTTGGCACTGTGCTAAAGAATACTTTCTCCTTGGCTAGCTTTTTGCCAGTGAAGCTCTAATTCTGTGTTAACTCCGCTTGCTCACATTTGCTCTGCAGGTTATCCAGGCTTCATTCATTGAGAGAATTTTAAAACTTACAAGGTAGATGTATCTGAGCCAAATGGATATTTGAAAAAAAAGAAAAAATTAACAGACTTTTCTGCTTGTGCAACTTTCATGAGCCTCTTCTGAATTTTTTTTCTATGTTTAGCATTCATGCTTTAACTCTTTAGTGTACTCACAATTTTAGTTCTACTTAGTGATGGTTCATCCATGAAGTTACCAGTTTACTGCAAAACTGTCCTAGAATCATAGAACAGAATCATAGAATAGTTTTGACTGGAAGAGACCTTCAAGATCATCAAATCCAACCTTATTCCTAGCCCTATCAAAACCACTAAACCATGTCCCTAAGCAATGATCGTGAGTCCAGGTCAATGAAAGAAGAGTGGCAGTCTTAGAATGAAAATTACTCCTCCTGTGTAATGTGTCACCTCTGTGGCTATGTTTATGTGCATGGTTCCCCACTTTTGTGTCACCCAGGCTGGTAAATTTTGACAGTGGGGAAGAATATATATTGAAAAAGTACCTGGAAGTGGCATAAATCTCCAAATTGCTGAAGTGCTGCCCTGATTTGTGCAATAAGTAACCTCTCTGGAAAGTTACGTGACACAACTTTCACTTTGTGCTACTGATCTTACCTGCATGGTCAGGATTTCTCTTTGGTAGGCACTTGGATCTTAATGCTGGTATTTGACACCTAAAGGTCTCTTAATTCATGTAAGAGTAGTGAATTACTTCATGACCTGGCAGTCTTTGCACCTTCTACCTTCATGCATTTTCTCTTCATGTATCTTTCTTCAATGTAAAAAAATTAAATAAAAATACTTCATATTCATTAGTTTCCCATCATTTCTCATCTCATTTGAATAATCTAATTTCAACAGCAATACGAGCATAAATCAGGTTAATGGAAAACCTTACATTCTATACAGTGAGTGTGTTTGACAGTGTAGCAGTAACGCTCACAAAATCTTGGTTAGCCTGAGAGCTTTAAAATCCAGATACTCAGTTATTCTTTCATAGGTGCAAAATGTTTGCACAGTGTACATAAAAAGGAGAAGCCTGTCTGAGCAGGGCATTGTCTTTTTCTCTTTTTCTTAAAAGTGACCATGCATGTCTCTAAAGATTAACTGAGTGGTTGGGAAGAAATTAGGGTCTGGTTTGGTTAGAGGCAGTTTTTGGAAATGGCTTCCAGAATTTTTTAGAGAACAAAATCTTATGAAACTTCAGCAAAAAGAGCAGCAATCGAGTGACAAGAATTTCGATGGTACCCAAAGTGGACTATAGGGCCAGGGATTTGGGGGTTTAATTTGGAGTTAAATTAGGAAGATGGATTTCAGTTGTAGATCCAAGGGGGAAGGATTTTCAGTTGCGTTTCTATGATTTTTTGTTTGCTTGTTTTACTATTCTATAAGGTGTAATGAGATGGAGCATGTGACTCCTGAGAGTTTGAAGCACAGCAGAAGACAGCAAAGAAAACTGTACTGCCGTGGAGGAGAAAATATGTCTTATTTGGCTTGTTTTAATCTTTTCAAATGGACTATTTTAATTGTTTTCTATCATGAGACCCAAACCTTTCTATAGGACTTTGATGATTTGGATTAGGAGGTCTGCCAACTTGTGCAGTGCTGTTCAGTCACCATCTGGAAATAGCATCTTTTCTTTCTAGTAATGCCCTTTGTTCCAGGAAGTACAACTTACTTTTGAGGAACCAGCTGCCCCCTTTGGTAACTGTTAACTATTTACTGGTCTTGCAATTAAAAGTGACTTCAGCTGTTACTTAGAATAGTCTCATATTATTTTGCCCGTAGCAGTCATCCTGCCTTTTCTTTTTTTTTTTTTTTTTTTTTTTTTGAAGGGGTTATGTTTTTTAGGACTCCTGCCATTTCACAGGGAAGATATTACTGTCTAATGACTTGATAGAAAATGCCAATACCTTTATCTTAGGGAAAAGAATCACCTTCTTAATGCCACATTACTGATTAGTACTAATATTTTTTGTGTTTAGGCAGCTAACATAAGAGCAGAGCTGCATTCTGCAAGTACATCTACCTGCTTTATCCCTGTATTTGGTCTTTGTGAACTTTGTTTTTGCTACATTTAACGCTTCTACTTCTCTGTTGATGCCTGTAGCATAAATACTGAATTAGTGTAGGATATAAGCCACAGCTGAACATGTCAAAGACGTGCAGAGGTACAGCCTCTATGACACCAAGCTCTTCATATGAGGGACAAGGCTTCCTGAGTGATGCACAGAAGTCCATTGCTTTTGCAGGGAAAGAGGTGAGGAGCAGATGCAGGCACCTGCATCCTGGTGATGGACTGAGTGTGCATTGCTCATGAGGGAGCTTGGAGCTGGAATGGCAGCTTCATTTATTTCTCCAGCATTCTTGGGAACCAACCCCACAGTCTGTCAATGTTGCCTTTTATTTTCAGATTCAGAAGCAGATGACACATATTTGCATTTGTATAACATTTCTTCTGGATTTTAATTTGTGATTGAAAAGTTAGATTTAACCAGGCATTTTTATTCCCTCCACCACAGACTCGACCCCTTTGTACTTCTTGTACTCGGTCAGTGGGGTGGCTGACTTTGTTACTGACAGTAATGGTGTCCTGTCAGGCAAGTATATGCAGTGATTTCCAAGAGGTGAGAAAGTGAAATGAGGCAACATATTGCTATAAACTTGAGCTATTGCCACTTCTATGCAGCAAAGAAAAGATTCTGAAAATAAAGGCTAATGAGCTGTGCAAAGCACAGTGAAAGTCATAGAAGCTGGAAATAATTTTTAAATATCTGCACGATAGTGTCTAGCCTGAGCCAAGTCCTCATCCACTGTAGAGCAGACAAGGAACTTAAGAATGAATTACATAGTTGATATGCATAGTTCATTAAGATGTAATTTTTAATTGTAATATATGTTGTACTTGTTGAATATTATCTGACTGCAGGTCATGGCAAAGCTGCCGGCTGATTTATTGTTCAGAAGAGTTTAGTTGCTGCTCCATCATGCTGACTTGCCCTCAGGAAGGTCCCAGGAAGCTGCAAGTTTCCTTCATAAGAAAGTGACTTCCCTTCTCTTGAGAGAGGGCCCTTGCTCCATTTGGAAATGGCAGCTATCAAAGGGCAATATTGAATAAAAAAACCCAACTTGTTTTATTTTAAAGAAAATGCTTGTAGATTGGTAATTTCTGAAGAGTCAGTATGTGCATAAGGCTTTCTTCCTAATTTCTGGCCTTTTTTTTTTTTAAGTGGAGAGAGGAGGGGGGTGGAAAAAACCCCAAAACCTTAAAAATCAGCTTTTGGTACTGTCCCTTGCTTCAGTGCTGTCAAGCCTGCTCAGAAGAAGAATTTTTCTAATCTGAGGAAAAAAACATCCATTTTACATGGACTCTTTCTCAGCAGAGTTTATATTTGTAGTCTCATTCATTGACATTAAGAGGATTCTCCAAAGTAGGATGTGCCCCATTTCACCTCAATATTTGTCTGTTAGCTCATTCATCGTAGTGGGTCTTACACACTCACTGATTTAATTTTAATGTGTTCTGGGGCCAAGTAGTAGACTGCTTTTTTTTTTTTTTATTCAGAAGCTGCATTGTGTAGCATTGTGTACTGGATAAACAGGGGTTATTTGGTGCAAATCTTGGAGAGAATAGAATTTGGACGTGATTATTGTTCTGTTGCATTTTTAAAACAAGGCTTGCTATTTACTCTTCTTCAAATGTTGAGAGATCTTTTCAGGCACTTTCCTCAGTGTGACCAGAAATGTTTCTAATCTAAAAATCAATAAGACATTGCTTTATTTTTTTAAGTTGTTTTTTTTGTGTGTGTGTAGTGTGTTTTGTTTGTTTGGTTCGTTTTTGTGTCCTGGCTCAGACTTCTGCTGAAGTCCCACCGTGGGGGTCTCTTCTCCAGTGGGGGAGCTGAGTTTCCAGCAGGGTGGCAGAAGCTGCCCCAGCAGCAGTGTCTTGAGTTGTCATCCTAGTGCTGGCACAGCATAGTCCAGTGGATCTTCTCCACTCAGGGGTTACAGCCTCAAATATGTACAAAAAAAAATCCCTTGAAGATGTGCTTGCTTTGGTGAGTAGAAGGCTTTTTGGCTCAAGGGAACATTCACAATTATCCAACCAGTATGTCAAAATATATCCTATTATGTAATTTGGTGCACAGTTCAACCTTTTGAAAGAACATAATTTCTTTGAAAAAGTTCAGGAAACAACAAATTATTTATTTATTTTCCTTTGTAGAATAATTTACTTGGCTTTTAGCAGGGATTTGCTTCGGTCTTGTATTTGGTTTTGCAGGAGGAGTTGAAACTCTGAAAGCTTTATTAAAGGAGTAGCTTATAGTTAAGAAAATACATTTTTTATTTGTCCTGGTTTGAGTGAGGTTAACAGAAAGCATCTGTTACAGGTTTAAGGGGCTGCTCTGACCCTAAACCGTGACTTTATTATGTATAATAAGAAAGCTGTACTATCATTGACTTGTAACTACTAGTGAGAAAACTAAGCAGAGTTCACATCTGTACTCTGCTGCCAAACTCCCTAAGAGTCTAAGCAGATCAGTTTGGCCCCAGAACTCTTCAGCTCAGTCAGGATTTGGCTACTACCCTTATAGTCTGCCATAGCTCTGGAGGTTTCTTGTAAAAAAAGTTGGTCCTCTAAATGTGATTTGCTTAAAAAGGATGGGATTTTTACAATAGTTTAGTTTTCTTTCATCCCACAACCACAATATTTCAGAATTTTCATGTCAAGAATGAAAGCTGCAATACTTACACAGTCTGTTTCACTTAAGGGATAGGTTTTTTTGTGTCATGTTTTTTTTTTTAATTGGGTTTCTCTTTTTTTCTGTTCACACTCTTCACCCCCC
>JANHFX010000277.1:0-21171 GCA_027560015.1 Chloroceryle amazona | reverse complement strand
TGCCGGCAGGCCCGGGGGAGAACCCACCGCGCCGGACGGGCCCGAGAGGAGGTTGTCTCACGAGGAGAGCCACAAACCGGAGCTCGCCGACTGGGAGTGGTGCCGGAGTAAGTCGGAGAGGACCCCGCGGCAGGTAAAGTAGGGATTTGCTCTTGTTTACAAGCTGCCTTACCAAAAAAACCCCAAATTTTGGCTCGGGTTGAAATGACCATTAGTCCTGCTGGTGGGGTAGTTTTAGTAAAAACATGCCTCCTGTGTATATTAGAGTAACCACACGCCTATTTGCAGGTTCTGATCCTGCAATAATTTCTCACTTGTGTTCTTAATCAGAGTAATTTATTATTTTTATTATTTTTTCATATGCATCTGCATGATCTGTGTATGGTAAGAATACAGGATGAGCTGGGCTCTGAGCACCCTGCTCTGGTTACAGATGTCCCTGCTCACTGCAGGAGGGTTGGACCAGGTGACCTTTAAAGATCCTGTTCAACCCAAAACATGATTCTGTGATCTTAATGAACAAGAATTTTCTCTCCAAAAGACGACATTTTTCAAGAGTATTTCCAAACATCTGGTGACTCGTTTTGCCATGGTTACGTTTTGGGTAGGGGAGAAGAGAGAACTGAAAACAAATCACAAATGGTAAGTCCGCAGAGAGATGCAGATTTCAGTCTGGGCACAAGGATTCCTTTTAGATTCAAACAAAAAAAATTCCAAATATTAGATGGTTCATCCTTTCCTTTCGACTGTGGACAGCTAGTGGGAAGAAGACATTCTGAGAAATGTATTAGTTTTCAGGAGCTCTGAGAGAAGAGTGAAGGTGTTCTCTTAATACATCTGCACTTTACTCAAAAGACTTGTTAAAGGTGTCTGCCTCTTCAGCTTGTGTAGTTCCTTGCACAGAGGTTCTGATTCTGCAGTCTCACGTTTGCTGTGCACTGTATTGCATCCAGCAGAGCTTTTCACAGCCTGGGAGAGTGGGAGTATGGAAAACCGTAGGCTGTAAGGACATACCATCGAGTATTACTGGAGAGCACCCCGACCTTGCTGCGTAACTTTAACCTGAAGGGCGTCCTGCTCAGTGTTGCACCACCGCCACAAACGCTGGGGTTTACTTCAGTTACCACACCACAGGACTGTGGTGGGTTCCACATTCAGAATCCTCATTTGCCTCTTCCTTGCCGTGCTGGTGGTTGGCCTATCAAGAAGCACAGGGTCACTGATTTCCTCAGCGTGGAGGCATTTTGGTTCTGCTGTGACAAACCTTGTTGTTAGTGCCCGTACTGGGAGGGTCTGCCGTGACTTCTGGCTAGAGTTGGGTTCAGCACAAAAGAAGAGCTCTGGGAGAGAGTTGCCCAAAACTGGCATGTGTAGAATGGCAGACTGAAATCAGATGCAGCTGTCTCCTGGAAGAACACAGGTCTAAAGGAGCACTGCCAAGCTTTGCTTTTATTTCCTATAGCTGGTGTTTGTTTGAGGGGCAGGATATCACACCAACTACTGCAGGTTGAAAGCTCTTAATGAAAGAAGAGAAAGTTGGTTAGTAATTCCTTGTCAACTCTCTGTTAAGCAGGCAATGAGTATGAGGATTTTCTGTCTCCTAAAAGTTCATGATGGAGAACCAAAGGCTGAACACTGGCTTGAGGCACTGGCTCATATCTGTAGTGGGAACTGAAATGAGCAGCACAGATACGTACCTGTTTTCAAGATAAACCAGGGCAGTTCTGTGTACATCCGAGTACAGTTTTCATAGCTTACATGTGACACAGTCACAGGTTCATACTGCTGCTGTAAATTGACTCTGAAACAACTTCAAATGCTGGTTGTGCTTGTTCACCTTTGGGAGTTTCCCTCGGTGGAATCCATAAGAGCAGGTATCAGCTTTTGATTGATTATGCATGAGCAACCAGGCAATGTGCAAAAGGACTAAACCAAAGAACATTAAAGTATTAAAAAATATATTTTATTACGGTTTGAGTAATAAACAGTAATACTATTTGAAGTTGAGTTTTCATTTTATTTGATTAAATGTCAAGAGATTTTGTTGTATGTGGCAAATTTACTGCTTTTCTTCTGCTGTATTTGCACAGTGAGACGTTTGTATTGGTCATAGGAAAAGTGTATCTTCAGTTTTTCTCTAGGATTGTGACATGAAGAGAAAACAAGTGTGAGTGTGGCTCTTCTGAGCAATGAACAAAAACTTAATTGAAAACTTAAATGCTCAGGAGGATGATTTTCTATCTGGGGAAGGCTGTTCCCTGGGTTGTGCAGAAGCAGTTATTCTCCTGCTGTCCTTCAGTGGCCACACAAACTGAAGTACCAGTTGCCTGTTAAGGGAATTTAGAGTCTCCCCTGCGATAAGCAGAAGTGTCTGTAAATCTGAGAAACACTTTCCCAGGTGACCCAGTTGCATGTTTGTGCCCTGTTCGAGGACAATGGAAGATGGTCAGTAATTTACCTGGAAGGCTTAGTATTTCCCAAGCTATCTTGCCATCGTTTGGAAGGGGAAGCTCACGTCGAGGAAGCTAAATTAAGGTCCAGGGGACAGGGAGAGACTTGACCTTGCGTGGGTGATGAGGACCCTGTCATCTGGAGCGTGTGCTGACTGGGCAAGGGGAGGCTGTCCTGCTTTTGTAGCACTGCCTGCAGAACAGCAGCTTCTGTTCGTCTTTCAAACATGTCACTTCAGTGAACTTGTCAGTACAGTCTCTCCTTGTTTGTTTGGATTCTGGTACCTGCTGCTACCTCAAGTCCCAGTCCTTCCTCCCATTGCACCCCCGAGGCGAGGCAGGAGGCAGGAATTAAGGGCACAGTGGAGCCAGCAGCCTAAGCCCATCTTGCCTGGCTGAGTGTTAACGAAACTCTGGCAGCGTGAGTGTGGCTGTGGAATTCAGTAGACATTTGGCCTTATGGCCAGTGGGAGTGCGGTGACAGCCCATGTGAAGTTCACAAGACAGGAGCTGCAGAAGGTTGGAAAAGACCTTTGGGTTTCACCTGCTCCAACCTCCTTCTCCATCAGGGCTGACTTCAAAGTCAGATCAACGTGCTCTCGACCTTTGGCACATACCTAGGTAAGATATGGTTTATATCTAAATAAGGAATCCCCTCTCCCTCTCAGAAACTCAAGTTTATCATTTGAGTCAGAGTAGGAGTTAGTCTGGTATTTCAAATGTGGCTGATCTCCCTTTCAAGACAAAGCAAAGGTTCACCCTGCTGCAGTGTGCAGTGCTGAACTGCTGTGTTCGTGGGCAACAGGACGTGGTGCCTCAGCCTGGTTTTAATCTGCTAGTTCTTGCTAACCCCTTGTGTGCCATGGATAGGTTGGGTAATAAAGTCAGTATATCACCAGGTTCTTCTTTGCTTCTCCTTAAAGTGATTTCCAGATGATGTTTAGAAAAAAAATGAAAAAATTCTTTTTCCCATCTCCCGTGGCTGCCATTTCAAATTGCCAGACCTGTGACTTCCATTCCAGCAGGTACAAGCATCTCTTTGGGAAGCAGCTGGCAAGCGACTGCATGTGGATGGCTTTATTTGCCCTCGTGCTTTTTATGTCACTTGTGGACATACTTCTCCGCTGCCTGCATTACAAGGAATCCCAATTCATCCTTTTCTGACATTTTCCAAGTTATAACCCTGTGCACAGTTGCCAGGCATTAAGGCTCCTATGGTCTAAAAGTTCAAGGCTTCTGAGTTCCAGACCTCGCTGTTTCTGACATTCAGCGTGAGCTTCCAGAGCTTCACAGCGCTGACATTTGCTTTGCTGCTGAAAAAGGGCAGAATGTGAAACTCCAGCAAGCACTGTAAAAATAACTTTAATGCATTTCTCAGATGTATGTCGGATGAAAGGTCAACTCGGGCCAAACATTAAATAAGTTGAAAGCCATCCCTTTTCTTTGTCCTGTCTGAAAGTCCCTAAGTACCTAAGAAAAGTCACCTTTCTCCTCATCGCTCCCCAATTCCCAGCTTTGTTAGAAAAAGAGTCTTTCCCTAAGTAGCATTTATTGGCTTTGGCAACATGATTAGGATGTCTGGTTCTGCCACAGCTCACCTTAAGGGCATGTTGAATTCCACACCCCACTCCCCAAAGCCACGGAAGTAGCACTGGTCAAATGCAATACAACTCAAGAAAGGTCCCTCATCTTTTTTTGTCCTTCTTTCTTGAGGATTTTTTTTTTACTATAGCCCATTATTTATTAATGTTTTTATATCATTCACTAATTTATTCCAGTTCCTCACCCAGTCTTGTGCTATTAGCCAGCTCTAGTGACTGTACAGCAGCTGCTTTTCAGGCTTTTAGCAGACCACAAACAAAGGTGACCACAAGAGCAGGGTCTGAAGCGTTCTGTTGTCATTTCCAGAAACACCTGTACGTGCAGACTGTGTTTGCCTTCTGCTACCAACAAAACCTCTGGTTATTTTGCAAGCTGTCTGTTATAAGCTCTGCCTGGACTGGCAGTATTTTACAAGTTCTCTGCCATTTTTTTTTTCTGGGCTGCCATCAAAAAGAATTGACCTGATCTCATGGAAATTAATTGCCTGGTTTTGCCCTTGCCTGGTCACAGACATTGCTGCTTGCACTGAGAACTGATCCTAGTTCCGGTCTGAAAAAAAATCAGGTTCCGTTAGGAGTTGATGGGGTGGGTTGAGTTCCACAGGCAGCTCCTCTACCCCTGTCTTTATGCTGCTGGCAATCTACTGGTTTCTTCTGAAACCCACTTGCCTGTGATACAGACAGTGTGAAGCACTGAAACTGGAGCAGGCACTCTGCAAGGCCTGTTCTCTTCTCAGCTCATTAATCTGCTGGCCCCCAGCTTGGGAGGGCTTGGGGAAGGAACCCTGGGCTGAACTGGAGCTGGGAGTCTGCGTGCAGGGCCAGTAGCGAGTCCTCTTCAGGGTATGGAGGGAAAGTGGACTTGAGCTCTCTCCTGCACTTAGCTGGATAAACTCTGCTGAGCTTCCCCCAGAGCAGGCTGGGGCACACCACACATAGAGCCCAGCAGAACCATGAGGGCTGCTGGCTGCGCTCTCCGGTCAGAGCACCGGTACAGCGTCCGGCAAAGCCAGAGTGTGGACAGCGGGTCCTTTGTCTGCCGGGTGCCTGGTTACAGACCGTTTGTTTTCGCTTTCTGGAAGGAGCCCAGCAGCAGTGCCACCAGAAAAAGCCAGCAGAGATGCGATGTTTGCTTGTTGCTTTTTCTGTCGTTCGGGCTGGCAGTCCATTGGGTGGAGTTGGAAGAACTGTCTGATGAGGCTGAGCCTGAGGCAGACTTTGGGAGTTTCCCTGACAGGACATCAGCACTGGAGCTGAAGTGCATCCAGAGCTGGGGTGGGGGCTGGCAGAGCCTTTCTGTGCCATAGGAGAGCTGGCACGTGCAAGAGGAGGTGCTGGGAAGGAAAGGGAAGAGACAACTGCTCTCTTTAGGCTAGTGCAGTAAATCCATCCTTGGAACTCCATTTGTAAACGCTTTAATCTGTACAATGGCACAGTCCTAAAGAAATGCAACAATTTCCCTAGCTTGTGTTTGGCCTTTCTTCTAGTTTTCTTTTATTTTCATAGCCAGAGCCAGGTACATTGCTCCTCTGTGGAAGTCTTGTGAGTGGCAGTAGGTGTATTCCAGCAGAACAAAACCTGATGGCAGCTGAAGGGGACATCACCATGGGGCTCCCTGTGGCTGAGAAGCAAGTGGAAGGAGCACAATGGCATAATAAGTGTAAAGCAGATTGATGAGGACATATATTTCTTTAATAGTGGTTTGCAGATTCTCAGACTTCGGAGTGGCGTACCTTCCTGCAGTGTATGAAGAAGTGAAAAATGTCACCTGTTCCCCATCTCCCCCCAGGCTCCTTCCTACCATGTCGTGCCTGCTTTTTTCTCTCTTTCTTTAGCACTTCCCAGTAAATGTACTCAGCCCCTTCACCTAAAAGCTGTGGCTTTGCATCCGTTTCAACCAGGGGAAAAGGAGCACAAAAATAAAAGCTTCCATAAATCTGGTCTTGCTGCAAAGCTAGCACGTGGCAGGGGCTGTGCTGACGAAGTGAAGGCAGAAGAGGGAATACTGAGTGCAGTGCAGCGCTGTGCGCTAAATCGCAGCATTTACAGGCAGAAATATCCTCTTGGGCTGCATCCTGGGGGTAAGGGCATGGTTGTGTTTTTCCCATTAACACTAATGGAAGCGAAGAGGCTGAACCACACGCCGGGCCCTGGAAATGTGCCCTGTTAGGTTCCTGTCCTCCAGAGCCATCTCGTGCATTTCCCCCCGGCTCTGGTTCTGCGGCAGGAGGTGTTCAGAGGTGTCACGTGGTTGTGGGCGCGATGCTGGTGGCCGTATGTGTTGTTCTCTCAGTCAGATAAATACTCCGTTATATTTAGTGGGGCTTTGGCACAGTTGCATAAAACTTTTAATTTGAAAAAAATTCTGTTATTATGCCCAATACCAGCAGCCCCTCCTGCACTGCAGGGGAAGGCATCTCCCAGCAGCACCCGGTATTTTCCCTGCTGTCTGCCGAGAGGAGGGGCAGCACGTGCCCGGCTGGCCTGTGCAGCTCGCCTGCCTGAAGTGATTCAGGGAAACAAGGGATAAGAGGTCCCTCCATACTTTACGTTTTTTTCACCCTCTGAGCCACAAGGGGTACTTGCAGAAGGCTGCTGATTTTAATTTGTATAGTGAAAGCAGTATGTTTAATTCTCTTATTTTCAGGCCTTAAATAAGCAGCGAAAAAGGTATCGGTTACTTTGATGTAGCTTTTTGAAGAGGAGGGTGCCAGACAATATGTGTGGTGCCTTTGGTTGTCTGTTGAAGCCGTGTGCTGCTTGGAAGATGGCACTACCTTGGTGCGATAGTAATGATGCCGTAGCTGATTGTCTCCTCATCCTCTGTTCTGAGTAAAGAGTTACTCCATCAGAGTGATTTCCCTGGAATAAAAGTGGCGTGAAAGGAGAACGAGGCAGTGGGTGCTTCTTAATACCTTTGTAGGCTACCTGTAATTGAGAGGGAGAGAAAAAATGGTACTTGTAATATCTGACTCTCACACAGCTGCATTTTTGAAAGATATCTTAACATCTCATAGAATAGCAGCGTATCTCCCTTTCAGAAGAGATTGCGTGTAAATATCTCATGTATTCTTTTGCCTATACTTCAGTGCCTTCAGGCTTGCAATACATTACAGGCTTCCTGATTATTTTTCTCTTTGACTCGATACCTCATCTGTGGGTTGCCTCGAGCAAACTCATTCAAGAGACTCTGTATAGAACCTGTGTGCCCTGCAAAGAGGAAGAGGGGGAGGCTGTGCGAGTTATTTCGCTCGGAGCAGTCGGGGCTATATCTCTCTATGTGCAGCTGGAAGGTGATTTAGCAGTAATAAATACATGGGATCTTTCTCACTCCAGGGAAGTTGTAAACATTCCAGCGAGTACCAGGCACAGTGTCGAAGCTGAGTTGCGAATGGACTTGCGGATGCTATTTGCGTCCCAGTGGCCTACACAGCTGTACCCCTGCCCACCTGCAGAGATGTTCCCGCTGGTCTTCCCTTTCAGGTGATGCTCCTCTGGCAGGAAAATCAGTGGGGCATGTCACCATCATCTGCTAACTCTGCTCCGAGGGGACAAGGTGGTGTGGTCCATGCGGTGCTTGCTGACCCTGCTGCCAGTTAAGCTGCCGTGGGCTTGGCTGAATTGCAGGAACAGGAGAAGGGCTGAGAGCAGGAACTTTTGCCCAGGAGGGCAAGGGTGAATGTAGGCAGGCTCTTGTAGAGTGTCCCTCACTTCCTATGGCTGCTCCTTAGCCTGTCTGGTCCAGATCTGGTGTTTCAATAGGTTTTTATGAATGGTGGATACAAGCACACCCACGGAACTAGAGAACTAGAGAAACTAGAGAACTAGAGAAAAGAAACTAGACTGCAGGGAGGTACAAATAAGCCTTGTGGGGCTGACCAAGGACACTGTGTGTCAGAACCCCTTACAGGAATCAGTGCTGCGAAGAGCTGCCACTGATTGGTATCAGTGTTCCTTTCCTGTGAGAACAGACAATGCTACAAATGAAATCAATATCCCAGTGACCAAGGGCTCCTCGTACATTGGTCCTCAGCCACCTCGTGGACTGGCAGTTACCAAAGCAGTGCAATTGAGTCACCTTCCAGTAAAGCCCTTACACTCTGGGCTTTATGTTCCCCATTTTTGAGAGGCTTCCACATTTCCCAGTAAGCAAACCCACCATTCCATCTGGACAGCTCTGGCAGACACGTGTACCTGTGCACAAGCCATGTTCTTCAGAGTGCGATACGTAGGTTGCTGGGTCGCACCTTTCTAAAGCAGGAAACTCCAGCTCTGTGGCACTGACACTGATCTAATTTGGTCCAGTTGACCAAACCCTCGTTGCTTGAGCCTGGTCGGTACTGTGCGGTGGAGATGGAGATGTGGAACTCTCTCTGCAGCCAGGAGCAGGGTGTTTGCCCAGGGCAGTGCAAGCCTCAGTGTTCTCCTTTTAAAACCTCCGGTAGCTTCTCCGCCTGCCTCTCCGCGTGAGGGTAGGTGTGCACATAGCCCAGGAGCTTAGCCTTCAGTCGCACGGTCGCTTGCTGCCCACATTCGCTGTACCACGTGAGGAAACCACACAAGAATTACCTAAGGACCGAGGCTGTACTTGTTCTACATCTAATTACAAATAACAAACATGCAAATCAAAACAGACACGTGCATTTTCCCGGTTGTTTTTGAAAGATAGTGTAGGATGTGAGACGGGTGTCCTGACGTGTGAAGGTTGGTGACAGCCAGACATGTCAGCCCATCCCATCCGTATTGAAGAGAGTTGTTTGTGGTGAAATCAGCTATTCTGCCTGAAGAAGACCATTTAAATGTAGTGGATTTGAAGCAGCAAATCTTTACATGAAAATGTAGATTGCAAGGATTTCATCAGAAGCAGATGCAGAGCATCTGGCCTTCTGTGGGACATCGGCGCTTACAGATGACAGACAGCGGAGCGGGTGGCAGATGATGCCCATGAGGCCCAGCAGTCAGGAGAGCCCCGGACTCGGATGAAGGCCTCAGAGCCAGGTGCTTTCTGAGCTTCTGTCCAGCTAAAGGTGCCAAACGCTTGTTGGGGAATAGTAAAGGGCTTTCTGTTGGGCTCAGTGACTCCAGCCCCAGACGACTGAGCGCAGCAGTTCTCCCCTGTAAACAGAAGTGTTCTTACCTTGGATGCCTCTGTCGCACTTGTTGTCACTAATTTGCTCCAAATAAAGGCCTGTCCGCATCGGGCGGGCCAGTGATGAAATACTGGCTTTCTGCTCATCTGAGGTGAGCTTGTCTATTCTTGTCATACCCTATTAGCTCTAAATTTACTGCAGTCAGCCTCTCAAAGGGCAAATCGTTGCAGTAATTAATTTTACTGCAGCTAATTTTTAGTTGTAGGGAAGGGGAAGGCTAAGCCTCTATTTTAGAATAAACAGAAAACACATTGTCTCTGGAAGGAAACATCAGGATCCTTACTGGAAACAGTCTAAAATTAGAACTTTTCATCTAGAGCTGTATTCCACCAAAGTAATTAGGAATGCAAAATCATTAGAGCTTTTTTAGATCACTGGTATTTCTGCTCGGGAAGGCGGCGGGGCCCGGTGGGAGCGGTGTCGGGCTGGGGCTCAGCACAGCCATCCATCTGTCCTTGGCTCTGCTGTTCTGCGGGCCTGGGAGAGCTGCTCTCTGTTCTGGGGCCTCACTTCAGAGCCCTCCTGCCGTCTCCAGAGACAAGATGCCCACTCCAGTGTGGCCTCTACTTCGCCGTAGCACTAATGTTACACCCGTCTTACTGTTCCAGGGCCTCTGGCTCACTGCATTTGAAAATGAGGAATCGTGGCGGGGAGTCTACAGACTGCCTTGAGCTCAAGTCCATTGCCCAGACACAAGCGTGTAGAACCGGTTGAGATGCCTTGGGGTGTCCCACCTGGGCTCCAGCTCCTCCTTCAGGAGGCTGTAGATTTTCCATTAGTCCCTCTGTTATATCTGAAAGCTCCCTGAGGATATCCCAGATCCTCTATGGCACCTCTGATGGCACCAGCCAGCCATGCCTGGGCCACTAGTTCAAACTGCACGTCTGAGTGCATGGTTGGGAAGAGAAGCCCCTAAGTTAGGTGCGTTGGTCTCTGCAGGTGTTAAGCACTGAGAGCTGGGACCACGGAGCTTAAGATCATTGTAAGAGGATGAATCCAGTTGCACTTAATGCAAAATATGAAAAATACGTAGAAATGTTTGGTACTTGAGGTGTTAATATGTCAGCCTTAAAGAATTGTCAGAGCAGAAAATCAATTCTTGGTCAGTTGTAGAGTTTTAAACTGTTCTGCACATCACATGTAAATACCCCAGAAGCAGTACTGAGAGCTGATTGCAGTCGTACGTTCCTGACTTTTCTGTAAGCGCCGAGCTCTGCAAATTGCTGATCAAGTCCTGCAGACGCTAAGGGGAAGCAGAGGGAGTGCTGGGTGCCCTTGGGAGCCACTTACCAGATGCAGAATGAGGCTCTGCTTTGGCAAGTGATGAATTAGAAATTTTCTTCAGCATCTTAATACTTCTTTATTAATATTTCACATAAGTATAACTATTTCATGGCAAACCAGACAGAAGAGCGTGTTTTGCTTTGGTCTCTGCCAGTTTGCAAGGAGAAATGCAAGAGCAGGTTCTGTAAAAGTTCCCTTTCCTTCCTCCTCCAAAAAGCCATAGGGATCAAACCCTCGTTTTCTCTGCAGGGCAGGCTGCAGAGTTTCTAGGTTCCATAAATGGCCTTAGTAGGACCATTTAAAAACTGCAAGTCAGGTGGCTCTTGGTGGGCCCTTTCTCGCTGCTTTGAGCATTTCCAAATGGAAACCTCTCTGCCAGGGCCCGCCGCCCAGCGCTGTGGACTCGGTTGCATCCTCTGCAGGGGCTGAAGCCTCACGATGTGACAGTAGCCCCCCGGCCAAGGAATCCAGCTCAGACACTGCTCAGGCAGCTGGAACAGGGCAGGGCAGTCTGGTCTGACACCACAAGCATTAGGAGGAAGGTTTACCTCATATCAACAACTACTTTCTGTCTCCTGTGGAATCTGGAATCTGGAAGAATTTAATTTAATAATGAAAGGATTTACTCTATCAGTTATGCAGAGATTTCTCTGTTCAGAGTGCATCAGCGCTCCTTAAGGAACGAGTACATTTGTGATTGATTTCATTGTAATTTTTTGTGTTTTCTTGTTGAGAATGCCTGTGCTAGTACATGTAGTTCTCTGGTGAAATCCCTGTCCCAGATTGTGCCAGACAGAACAGCCTCCAGCCATCTCGGGCCGGAGCTGCACAGGGAGCATGCCCTGGGGTGGGACACGGTGGAAAGAAACACTCCACAGAAAGTCAAACTAGGTGAGGAAAGGGCAGCTCCCGTTGGCAGGAGCTCATTGCAAACATCACAACGGTGTTTGAGATCCAGCAGCGCTCCCGAGGGATAAAATGGATGTGGATATATATTAAGCAACATTGAAAATTACCAACGTGCTGCTTCTGTGACGCAGACCTGCGGAACACAGTCCTCCAGAGGGGCAGCTCAGATTCAGAGCTAGACTGAACTGATGCGAGACCTGGCAGCTATTCTGTGGTACCCGGTTAAAGCCAGCCTCGGTTAAAGACAGGGATTTTGGCTGACAGGATGTTTTGGTGGCTGTGATTTTTTTTAACTGAGACATTCGAGCATTTCCAAACAGAAACCTTTCAATTCTACCAAGACGTGACAAAATTGATTGTGAAGAGGTAAATATTTTATATACCTGTATGTGCACGTACAATGAATAAATACTGGTATGTACTGATGCATCTGTGCACGCAGAGAAAACGTATCTGTGAGTGGATATAGGAACCAGAACAGACTTCATTTGAAATCTGCTGTGTTCAAGCAGGTAAGTGCCTGATCCTTCCTTCACCTCTCCTAGCTGAGAGTAGTGAGGTTTCAGAAAGACAAGTCTTCACTGCACAGGATTGGAATCACTGACAGCAAAGCTCCCTGTCCTGTGTGGTTGCCATGGATGCCCAACTGGTATGGGATGCATGAGAGTTGGAAAGAATGCACATCAGCTGTGGGGGTGTGTGATAGTACTACAGAGCCTCTGTAACCAGTTCTAGTAAAACAAACAATGCTGAGCAGCGGGAAAATGTTTACATTTTATTTAGGAATAATGATAATTTTCTGTGTGTACCTAATACGCTGCAAAACTGCTGAGACACAGAAGCTGCAGAATTGAAAAGATGGGGGTTTATTTTATTTCACAAAGCTTTTTACCTATAAGCTTGTGCCTGATCCCTGCAGGCATTGTCAAGATAGCATCAGAACATTGTCATTCTGAAGATGATCCAGGAAACAAGTGGCTTTAAGTTTTCTGTACCTTCTTGAAAACATCTGTGTAGAAGTGCTTTAGACAGAGAACGCACGGCATAAATTGTGTGGGAGGAGTTAATATTTCTTTCAGAAATGTAAGTATTTCTTTTAGAACCCAGGTTTTCTTTTAAATTCAAGAATACAAAATGTGTGGGCAGAAGAGGGTGGAAAGAGCCTGGTGGAGCAGGTCCCCTTTCAGAAGTGATGCCGGGCCCATGCTGTGGAGATGGCAGACGGTCAGGAACAGCCAAGTGGACCTCTTGCTATTTTCACTGAACTAACAATGAATCATAACTCTGTACAACTGCGGCTGTTCTCGTTTCATGCTAAATAATGCAGAGAGGAGATACAGGAATCTGGATGGATGAGCTGAGGGCCACCGTTAAGTGTTACTCAAATTGCTTCCTCTTCCTACTGCTTTAGAATTAAATTGCATTGCAAGGCTTAAAATCACAAAGCTGACCTGTAGGTCACAAGGGAGTGGAAGATAAAATACTTTTCACAGGGCGTACCGGTGCGGTCTGGTTTGCTAGCAGGTTCCAACTGATTGCCATGGATGTGTCACAAGAAGCAAAAATGGCTATTTGGTAATGATATCAAGGACAAGATATTTAGTAATGATATCAAGAACGAGATAAGTGTCACGTTCTGTTCTCATTAATGGTAATTTATACAGAAGGCATTTCCAGAAATAATCAATTTTACCTGGCTATCCGTAAAACCAGAAGCTCGTTCTCCCCTCTTTTGGATTCACAGCAACTCCTGTTGGGCTGCTCGGCAGCCAGAGGGAAGTTCGCAGGGTGAGCCCGGGGCAGGAGGCAGCTCCGAGCCGGGAGGGAGCCTGGCTCTGCTGCTCGGTGCCCAGTGCGCTGCCGGGGAGCTGAGGAGCTGTGTCCAGGTCTCGGCCGCTTGCCCCTTTCTGGCTCTGGTGCAGGGTGTTTTCAGGTACTCGGGCTGCAGACTGATGTCATGTCATCATCCGTGGCCAGTGTGGAGCACAGGAGTCTACCTGTGGCTCTGGCACTTCAGGGCCAGACAAGGTAGTGCTAGGTCAGCACTTAGTGGTGAATTTTGAGTTCAGTGGCTCCAATCTTCCCTCATTCCTGCCTTCCCCTATCGGGTAATTCCAGGCTGTGACTTCATTTTTAATCAACTCTGCTTATTAAGTTCTGTAGTGCCTTAGAAATGCTGCTTACTTTTATCCAGTAATGAGTTGGACTTTTGAATATTTTGCATAGACGATGAGTGGGTTTGTTTGACACGTGTACTTTGTCAAACCTTGCAGTTAATAGCTGACAGTTATTAACAGTACAATTAATAGGCTACTGCAGTTAATAGTCTAATGTCCTCACAGCTCGGTGGCTGCACTGAGGGAGTTTAAGCTGTGTTCTGGAAGCTGCTCCCTGCAAGGGCAGTGGTTACTGGGCGGGCGCCTGTCACGGGCACAAGTGCATGCAGTGCACGGTTTGCAAAGGGACAAACAGCTTCTCTGATTGCGGAAACAAGGGAAGGTGTCTGCAATCAAACACTATTTCTACTGGAATTGGACTAGTGGAAAATGCCGTAGCTCGCTGGCTTGCTGGTTAGTGACTGGGCACTGGCGTAGAAGACTCGGTATATGCTTTTCAATTCCAAAAGTCAGTACTGATTTCTCAACAGAAAACAGACTTTGGAAAGAGCCACTAGGTCTGTGGTCATTGGAAAATTTCTCCTTCTCCAGAACAGGACTGTTCATTCTGGCGAGCAAGGATTACTCATTCCCCTGCCAGGTGCCTCAGACATTTCCTCTGTCTTTTGACGTTCAGTCTGACAAACCCGCAGTGGTTTATTAAGCAGAACTAAAGCTTGCACTGAAGTCATCAAGTTTTCATGAAGTCATTCAGGTTTTTTTTCACATTCTGCAAAGAACTTCCAGTGTTGATTGCAGAAAGTAGACAGGGGGCTGGAAGCAGAGCCGTAGGGCTTGGAGCCAACAGAAGCACCGTTCTAAATCTGTGTTACCAAAATTGGTAGGTATCCAGGCTCCATCTATTGCCATAACCAGAACACTACCCTTGTGCCTCTGCGCTGCTTAGACCAGCAGAACTTGATCTTACCCAGAGCTGAGTCTGTTGCGCTGTCCTCCAGCAGCCTTAGTAAGCACCTGGGATGGAAGATCAAGTGGTCAAGAGCTTCCTGAAGCTGACAGAACAGTTATTCTCCCATGACTCCTTTCCTGGAGGAGTCATCCTGATTACTAAATACTACAGACGGTGTAAGTGCCGACACCTTTAAAAGAAAGCTCCCTTGTCACTGCTTTGAAACAAAGGCTGCTGATGAGCACTCTCAGGAGTAGTGCTCCTGAGGGTGTTCCTGTACCCACCACGGCTCTGTACTCAGAGGCCAGGAGCTGCCAGTGAGCTCCTGTCCTTTAACACTCACCCATCTAGGACCCTTGCCAGCTCAGTGACACAGCCCGATAGCTGTCTCTGTAACTGCACAGTGGAAGATCTCTTGAGGACCATTTTTCTCTGACTGATCTATTAAGGAGGCTAATACGACTTTGATTTCCTTCCAGCAGGGCAAGCCAGCTCCTGGGGTTCGGTCAGGCAAATTCCTTTGTCAGAGGATCACATTAAGTCACAGTCTGGCAAGATTTTTGTACGGAATGAAACCTAATTTCCCTCTTGTGCTCTTTAGTGAGGGCGAGGTAATGAGGCACTTGATTTAGCTGTGTGGCTGTAAAGTTGTGCCCGATTCGATAGAAGTCTCATCACAACAGCTTCCTTCAGTAATCAGCAAATAATTGCCCTTCCCAGCCCCCCGTGAACAATTTCACCTTTCCAGTCTGTATCCTAAACCTCTCTGGTTTCACTCATTTTCTCAGTTTTATTAGAAAGGAGACATTAAACAGAACTGGTCCAACTGGAAGGGGTCCTTTCAGTGCTGAAATGACACTAGCACTTCTCCACACTGCCAATTAGTAGACCTGGTCTTTTTGTCACTCCTTTTCTTCCTCTCTCTCTCTGTTGACACAGTTTGCACAAGACAAACCAGTACCCAGGAGGACAGTATTGGAGCTTCTGCTTCCAAGAGCGAGCTCAGGTTCCTGTGAGTACTGACTGGAGAGGTGCTTGCTGGTGCTGGCTGTCTTGTCGTGAACAGGCTGCAGTGAAACCTTAAGTGAAGCCTGTTCCAGTAAAGCGTCCGTGTCCATAACCCGTAGCTGAGTCACAGTCACTTGAGACTTCACTTTTGATACTAAAGCCTATAATTATAAACCACTTCTTTCTACTCTTCAAAGTCCTAAATAGCAAGTTTCTAAAATACTGCAAGGAAAAGTCGACAATAGTAAAATAAGTTAACAGACTAAACATAATTGGCTTATTTACAACGGATTATAAGGACAAAAATTAGCATTAGATAACGGTCATTCTTTCTCTTTGCAGAGGTCAGGTGGGGCCTTGGCTATCCCTCTGTGTGCCTTCCAAGGAACCGTGTCTCTGCAGGCACCCACGGGAAAAACGCTCTCTCTGTCTACGTACGAGGTAAGCACTGAAGGGCAAAAGATAACACCCACGGCAAAGAAGATCGAAGTGTATCGATCTAAAAGCGTTGGGCACGAGCCAAACCCAGAGGAGTCTCCCAATACGTTTGCTGACACGAGCGTTAAAATTCATTTAGAGGTACTTGAAATCTGTGACAATGAAGAGGCCCTGGATACTGTGTCGATCATCAGTAACATCAGCCAGTCCTCCGCCCAGGTAAGGTCTCCATCCTTACGGTATTCACGGAAAGAAAACAGGTTTGTCTCATGCGATTTAGGGGAAACTGCCTCCTACTCCCTCTTCATACCATCAAACAACCCTGACAGCGATATTAACATATCAATTCCAGACACTGTCGAAGCTCATCGGCAGAACAGTAAAAAGCAGCACATGGAAAGAGGTGGTTATCAGGAAGAGATACAAGTGTTGAATAAAGCATACAGAAAACGGGAAGAAGATGGCAACAGCAATTAAAAGGCATTTCATCTAGACATTTAAACTGGTCTGAAAGGTATTGCTCCTCTTGACTCAAGTTACCTTAGCAAATACAATGCCAGCTGTTTTTTCCTAGCATAGAAATTGATCTTATTTGAGTACACTGTTAAATAGATCACAACTTTTGATGATACGTGGATGGGATCACAAATACATAAGTGCTTTACAGCTTTGCATAGTGAATTTCAAGTTACGTATATATCTATTTATTTGAGGATGCATTTGTCCAAAAGGAATTCTAAAGTCTGAAAAGCAGCTTTGGTTGCTCGTTGGCACTGGGTGGCCTGTCTGTGGGATCCTGCAGAAGAGGGAGCAGCTCCACCAGCGTGAAGTTCTAAGGGTTTTGGCTGACTTGCAGTTCTGCTCTTGCTGATGTGCCAGACTTGAAACATGCATCTGAAAAAATGTAGCCCAAACCTAAGAGTAGCTTCTTCGGTTGACTAAGTAGAGGATTAAAAGATACGTAAATGGTTTAATTTTCCACTGCTCTATACATGTAATTCCTCTGTAAGTGGTCATTGTGTAGACCTTTGAACATGGGTGGCTGAAATGTGAGCATGCACGTTTTGTAAATACGACACTGTCAACCTCATGGGTGTGCTCGTGGTTGACATTTTTTTGATCAAATGTGGCAAATGTTTTCTTCCAGTTACTCTGAAGAGTCCCCTTGTTGTGGCTCCGTGTTCCCTTACCAAGTTAGGAAATTTCCCAACCTTATAGAATGTTTGCAGCTCAACCCAAATAAAGGCAGCATTTGAAATGTTTGAAGAGCTAGGACGTAAAAATCAGTTGGGATAATTCCTTATGTCTGACTGCCCCTAAGCGAGGAGTAGTTTTACAGTTTCATCTTCCTCCTCGAGGCCCGTGTGAAGCTGATGCTTTTCCCAAGATAACGGTGAGAGCGGTTGTAGCTTGCGGATGGTTGCAGGATCCCACTGGCTCACAGCAAGAACACGACAGTAGTATTTTCTGCCCTGTATACCCCATCAGAAAACCTGTCACCACTCCTCTTTGGATGGACTCTTGTGCTTTAGATCCGAGTCAGGAGCTGAGGGTTACAACTAATTTGTCACTCTTCAGGAGAGGGGAAAGGAGCTATTAAAGGTGGCCAGACTTAATAGACTAAGCTTACACATCAGCCTTAAGAGAGTGGTCTGGTTACTTACAGCAGTTCCCAGCCTGTACCCCTCTGTCTCTCTGCTGATGTGTAAGGAACCTAAACCAAGTCTAAAGCCAACCTAAAACCAGTGGATACTCTTAATTTGTGTCAAATTCAGGCAAGCCAAGGTGGAAACAATGAATGGAGTCCTGAAGTCTTGCATTAAATATGCTGCATATGCTGAAATGCCAGTGCACTTTGGCCGAGAGCTCTTTCTCTGAGGGTTTGCTGTTCATTTCCATCTGACAGAGGAAAGTACACCTTCAGCACTTTGAGCAGCTTGATTAAAGAGGACACTGCTTCGTTAAGGAATAGTGGTCTGCGTGACACCATAATCGTTTAGGTGTCTGTTTTCTACTCAGTGGAGAGGACATGCAGGAGAAAATAAGCACAACCCTCCTATTCACAGTTCCTGAGAGAGCAGAAGGGCCCGATCCCGTGTCTGTTTGCACTCAGCAGTCCGTGTGGAGGAGTGCAAACAGGACGACAACCAGTAAGATGCTATGCTGTATTTCAGATTTAACAAGAAACTGCAGTAGAAGGAACACTCAGGGGTAAGTCTGTTGACTAAATCTGTATCCATAGATGTAGAGCTGAGAGACACATCCTGCTGTCTCAGTACGGTGCTTTGCTTTGTGTTCTGTAGAAGGAACGCAGACGATGTCTTCACAGCAGCAGGTGAAGGCAGCCAGGTTGTGACGGAGGACGCGGCCCGTCCCAGCTGCGGTTTGGGCTGGCGTTCTGGTTTCCCTGGAAGCGACTCAGGACTGTGGTACCAGGGTGAGGTGCAGATGGGGTAACCCTGGTGGATAAGTTTGCAAAGCGGTAGAAGCTGGAGGCGTTAAAATTCTGCATAGCGGTGACGCAGAGCTTGACCTAATTGTAGAGTGGTGTCTTGCTGCTGTAATAAACCACAGATTTTATTTAATGAATCTGTAAATTTGATAATGTGCATATGTCTCATTATTTATTTTTTTTTGCTTTAAATGACTCGAATCATTAAACAATTAAAAATACCTGAAAACCCAAGTTGTAATTATTGAGTAGGGGTCAGCTCCTTGCACAACGCACCAGAAAACTTGCTGTTTGAGGAAACGTGCTCCTGGGTTGTTAAATCACCTCAGTGTTAAGGTGTCATTGTTTATTATTTGGATTTCATCTTTAAAAACAATCCTTCTATATGAGTTCCTAAAGAAATCTTTTCTTCCTCTGTTGTTTTTCCCCTGTCTGACCTTTAAATGTATTCCAGTGACAGGTTGACATTTGAGGGCAAAGTGTTTGTCAGTGACCCTTTGAAGGTGACTTGAAAGAGACCTCATCTCTGTTCAGAACAGACACCACAGCGAGGGACTGGAAAAATCCCTCAGAAAATGTGGCTTGGCTCAGCGCCCGGTTTCCCCCTGCTCGAGGGATGCGGGTTGTTGAATAATGCAAAGGATAGAAAACAAGAAACTGGGATGTAATTTTTGAGGCAACCTTTGGTAAGCTGTATTTCCCGTGGGTCAGAGTTTCCTTTCGGTGGTGCTCACCTACACCCAGAATAACATAGGTACCAGAAAAATGAATCTGTAATAGATCTTGGTCCAGGTCCAAGAATCCCAAATGCCTCAAAGGATTGAGTTTCTTGAACTAACATACATAGCCAGGTACTGAAATGTGAATTTTCTGTACTAATCTTGATAGAAAATACATCTCAGAGCATCACAGGATTTCAAGTACAGTAAGGACATAAAAAAGAATAAATGTTACTCCTGCATTATTTTACCTTTATAGATTTGGGGATGATGCATAGATGCTGGAGCGTGATTTCACTTCCCGGTATGTATCACTATAATGATTTCCAAGATGAGTGTTGGAGTGCTATGTTCCTCTCTTTTAATGAATTCTGCAGATTTAGATGTCTCAGAGCAGAATAAATTCTGCTTTTCTAGACTCCAGCAAGAGCTCCTGTAAGAATCCCAATAGCCCTGTCTGTATGTGTGACGGGTCACCAGGGGCCCTGTCATCCCAGGCTGCTCTCCTTTCAGGTCAGCGCTGGACACGACTCCTGTCCTGCTGTAGCGAAGCAGCAGAGCCGGAGGTGACAGTTGCCCTGGTTTTATTCACCTCCAGGCTACTGAAGACCTGGGAGGGCAGCTTGTTTGTGGGTGCCACCGACAGGAGAGGTCATACATGAGCAGCAGGATGGGTTTTCCCCTTGGGCCATTCCCCCATGTTCGGCCAGTATAGGGATGCTGGTGACACGTCTCAACTGGGGATCTTTTATCTTTCTTAGATTTTGAAGAATTTATTTTGTGCTAATTTTCTGTGGCTGTTTTTTTACTCCCTAGCTGGTTGCCACTGTGAGACTTTTGAAGACTGCGGTGAAATTACAGTTGGTTTGTGTAGGATGGACAGATGCAAGAGGCCATGGTGTGCGCTTCCCTAGTCTGCATTAAGCTGCAGGTGCAGGATGAGAAGTAAGAAGTTTATTTCCTCCTAGATTTGTCATTTTTCTCCATGTTCCTTCCCGTAATTTGCCTTTCAGATCATTTTCATATCCTCCAGTCCTGTACTCTGTTCTTCATCTCCTCCTTTCCCCTCTTTTCCGTGGGTATCCTCACCCAGAGTTCGGCCACTCGCTGTGCTGGTGACTCCGAGATCTTGCTCCATTCCTTACTAGTCTCTTTAGTCAAAGTAAAATCCAAACTTCTCTGAGATTTCCTCGTACCTGCAGCGGGGTAGAGCTAAAAAAAGAGCACATGCTGTTTCTTGGGCAGCCGCTCCTGTGCGGGGCCGTGAGGCGGTGCTGTGCCATTGTGTGGACGCACAAGTCAGCTCAGGGGGATCGGGGAGGAACAAGGCAAACCCAGACCTTTAACTCAAGCACCTCATTCTTGTTTCTTTACATAGCCAGCTGCTGGGCGAGCTGTAGGCAGAGAAACGCAGAGAGAAAATGGTTTCCTTTGAAAGAAGCAGTCCTTTATTTGCAAGAAGTCTGAAAAGCAGCGCGTGACATTGTATTTTAGAGATCTGAATGCTCCTAATTTTTAAACAAATGTAAATCATACCAACAAAGAAGAAAAGGTAAAAGAATATGTAAAGAAGTGAGGTTGAAGAAGCATTAGTAGCTGCACAGTGGCATTCAAGGAAACAAAAAGAACGTTAATTAACTGTTGAAAGAGTAATAATTCCGTGAACAATTTCATGTCATTGAAAAAGTTGAACACTCCGGAGCACTGGGACAAAGTGTAGCACATGGAGCAGCATCAGCCAGCAGACCCAGAGCTGGCAGCTGATGGACCCCTATATTCTGTTTACCAAAGAATCAAGAGGAAGGCCGCGAGTACACGGGAGGGCAGTGTCCCCAGAGAGGGCAGTGTCCCCGGGGAGAGCAGTGTCCCCGGGGAGAGCAGTGTCCCCGCGGACCGGCTGCTTTCGCCGAGCCCTCCCGGCAGCCTCAGGGGGACGCTCGAACCGGAGCCAAGAGAGCGAGCGCTGCGGGGCGAAGCTCAGTGCCCATCGCGGTGAACGGGGGTGCCCAGCGAATGGCGGCCGCGCTTCGCTGCGGGGGTGCTGCCGTCAGGCTGCTCGGGGAGGTCACACTGGGGTGAGGGGGGGAAGGTGGG
>JANHFX010000274.1:42054-52729 GCA_027560015.1 Chloroceryle amazona | reverse complement strand
GCTCCCCTGTGCCGGCCGGCTGCGTCCTGAGAGGGCTGAGTCGGGGTAAAAACCAATTCGTTTTAAAGTTCGAAAGCTTGTGTAGAAAGCTACATAACCCTGCAGGTAATTAACTGTGGAAATGTGGCAGCATGACTAAGTTTTCAGGTGCTTCTTACTTAGCCGCTTTTATGTTGTGAGCCTTGGGTGCCAACAAAACAAGACAAGAAACTCGTTTTTAAAATGTCATTTGATCATTCCAGAGAGAGAAGAAAACCCCGTTGCATCTCAGTTCGTGTGTCACCTTCCTAGTTTTGTTTTAGGGAAGTGATTTAGCAGCGGAGTTTGTGTGGTAGCTGCTAGGCATGATGCTTTAAAGTATTTTGGAGAAATGGTTGATGTTTGCTGGTTGAAAACTACGGCTTTTCTAGGTGTGTTCCTCAGTTGGGGTTTCTTTTTGGGTGTTGAACTTGTTTGGAGCTTGGCAGAGCCCTCCATGTATCCAGAGCTGCTCTTGCCAAGGAGCATCAGTAGCCCAAACGTGAAGCTGCCTGGAGTGGCTTTGCAGGTCTGCAAACTCTCCTTTCATCACACCATGTGCCTGCTCCTGGGTGATACTCACCCCTTTGTAAATAGGGGAGTAAGAATGATGGTGTGCTTTGAAATCCTCTTGTTCTTTCTCTTCAAAATAACTTTGATGACCCAGAGTAATGAAACGTAACAGTATTAGTGCATTGTGTTTAAGCAAATTCCCGGTACAGCTGAAGCACAATTGGGTCAGTGTAGGCAGCCTTACAGGAATAACTAACTTAGATGTTGAAACTGCTCTGTGTGTGCCTTGTTTTAGCTTGTTTTTTTGGCAGTGCAGTGGGGCTCATGATATGCTCTTAAGTAGACAAAAAATAAATACAGGGAGTTGCTAACCTAGTGTTATTACAGATAGAGGGTTTATGTGGGAGAGGATACTATGTAAACCTGATTTCAAGCACTGTCCTTTATAGCTGGCGCTGAATGCTACAGACAGCTGAATGGCTGGTCGAAAACGTTCAGCAGAGTTTCAGAACTGCCTGGGTACTTTTATGGGTGGGTAGATTTGACCTGGAACTCTGTTGGTGTTGAGCATTGTAGCCTCCTAGAAATTAGAAAATTACATTTTCCCTGTTGTGACAGAACATTTGTTGCTCCACTTTGATATCGAATCTCTTGTCAGCACCTGATGCTTGATGGATGCAGGTAAGTGTTTTACTGCAGTTTGCTTCTTTAATTCAAACGAATTTTTTCCACTGGTGCTCTGATGTATCTGCTTTAGAGATCTGTGGTGCTGTAGCCACACTGACAGAAGTACCCCCTCCTTGTGAACAAACCCTGACTCTTACCTGCTCAGGTTATACACCACTGGCTTTGAAACCTGTAGAATTAGGATTCCTCGATGGCAACTCCATATACATTCCTTGAATTTTGTTCAAACCATATTTATTCCTCACCCTAGTGTGAAGTAATGCAGCTGGCTGTAGTGTGGCAGATGAAATTCTTTGCTATATGAGGAATTTCTGAAGTCATTTTGGAAGACAGTCATCCATCCTGTTTACTTGGAGGCTCTGGTGAGTGTGGTGGTTGAGCTGTCCATGGTGATACCTCTTCTCAGGAGGGATCCCATGACTTCAGGGGGACCTCACATTTTTTTGCCAGTGTCCTTTGATTTTTAGCTTTCTTCATTTAGTGTCTTGTATCTACAATCTCAAATATATCACATGTTTAGTAAATTAAGTAGCATGTGTGTTGATCCTGAAACAAAGGGTCCAAATAGGGAAAATCTGTTTCTCGCAAGTACAGAGGATACACAGAACCAAATGTATCATTTTAATCAATGATGAAGTCATCTCCCTTGTCTTTTGGGGGGAAGTGCATGGATTTCCTTAGAAAGAGAAGAGTATTTGAACTTAGAATTTATTTTTCTAGTGGTCTTTGGTTTTCCTTTTGTTTCTTTAAACCTGTGTATTGTAGCAACTGTCCTACTGGTTTAGAAAGGATGTCTGCAACTCGCTTAGCTTAAATCTGTACTTGGAGCTATCAGATGAGTGCTGCAGAGTGATGGGAGGTTTTATGTACTCTGAGATGAATGTGTAGTCCCTTCACAATTCAGTCCCAGTGAATCAGGCACCTCTTTGTACTTCCATGTTAATTTGACAGTGGCTTTGTATCCATGTTCTTGCTGTGCTCTTCAGATAAATAAAACCTTCTTTTAAAACTCCTCAACTGTAGTATCTTTTTCAGGCAATCTGAAAGGCAGTAATTTTACATGGACCTATTTTTTCTTCATCTTAGTAAATTAGGAGAGAAATTAATTAAAAATCCCCCCCCACGCCCCAATTTTCTCTCTTGGTTACTTGAGTCTGTTTTTCACTAGTGTCATCACTCACAGCATCAGATACATCCAACGTTCCATGGCATCAGCCCTAGCTGTGGAGTCTTGGGTTCCTAAAGGTACCTTGGATGGTTAGATTTTTCTGAGCCTATGGACTTTTAATGGTAATTTTGTGCCTTTGAGAGTATCCGCTTAGATTTTTTTTTTTCTCTTAAGTATTTCCTTCTTTCCCTTTCTATCTGTTTTGACTATAAACTGCTTGTTCTGATTAGTTGCCTGCTTTATAATGTATTGTTGAAAGAGTTTTGGTGTGTTTTGTGTTTGTTTGGTTTTTTTTTAAGTAGGGCTTTTCTCCTTGAGTTTTGTTACTCATTCTGTGTTTGGAAGTAGCTAGTGTGTATTGAAGCTGAATGTATCAGACTTTTCCAACTATATGGGTGTACAGTGAAGGGCTAACTTAGTATTTGCTTTAAACACTTACTGAGTTGATTATATCTGGTGTTCAGACACTTGTTTTGGGGGGTATTTACCACAGTAGGGTTTGGTTTAATACCTTTTCCAGGACATCTCAAAACATCTGCTTCAGGTTATCTGACAAGCTGGCTGAGAGCTGTTGTCTTTATATGAAGAAATATTTCAGTGGTGTGTTAACTGAATCACTGTAAGCTGTACTTGTGCTAGCTTGGGTTTAGAGTGAGTTTCTGAACACTAGTGCATTTCTGTCAGTTGTCAGAAGAGCATCAGAGATGGAAATTATTACAAATTCAGTTTTGCAGCACAGTTTGAGAATTTTTAAGCAGTTCCTGTTTCTGTTAACATCCCGTTGCACAATCAAAAAACAAAGTTTTTGGTGTCTTTACATAACATTGGAAACTTAAACTGTCTGGAAGGATCAGGATGACATGTTTCTGAATAGTATTTAGAGGATTAATTAAGATCATCATCGCTAACAACAATAACATGTTTTCATAATTCTCTAACAAGATACTGCTGCTTGCTAATGGAAAACACTTAAACATGGTCAGGCTTTATATTGGATTTTGTAATAGTGGTTTAGTACAGAGCCTTGTGAATGTAGGTCATCAGGCTTTCTTATTAGAGCATTTGCCAGGCAGCTAAAAGCCAATTGAGTTCTTGTTCTTACAGCTTTTTTTTTTCTCCACTTCAAAGCTAGCTAGAGGAAGCAATTTTATTACCTAAGTTCTGTTTTTTAAAATTTTGCACAACTTACCTCATCAGCAATGCTTACAAAGACTTGCCTGTGTGTAGTCTTAATTAGAAAGCCCTGCAACTTTAGGTTAAAGTTGGAACTGTTTGTACACTTTGGCACTTGCACACACACAGCTGGCAATTCTGCTCTTACAGGTGGGGTGTTGGTATCTTGACACAATACAGTGGACAGCTGTGTTTAAACTGACAACTCTTTCTTGTCACTTAGTCAAAAGTTGTAGGCCTTAAAATGCAAGGCAGAGCTCCTGGGAGCAGCGGTCTAAATGACCCCCAGTCAACATCGATTCAAGGTGATCCACTTGTCTGGGTTTGGCTAGTTAAATCACATCAGTTGAATGAACTGGAGAACCAGATATTTCAGTCATAAAATGGGACCTGGGCCTAGTGTTTCTCTGCTCTAAAGGGAGTTCACTGGTAGGTGAACAGAAGCCTTTATTTTGCATTTTGTTCACTGTCTCTGCCTTAGTGAGTAATGTTTATTTGGTTCCACATTGTTGCTAACTACAGACCCTGTCTTTGTATTTAGCTGAACTCCCAAATGCTGCTAGGTGTGAGAGGCAGAAGGGGTTTTATCACACATCTGCAGTTAGTTCTGCTGAAATAGGACTGGCCTGTCTTCTGGTCGTATGTTGCCCTCTCATCCCCTTACTTCTTAATCTACTAGTTTTAGGTTGTTTTTTTCCTTCCTGATGTTACATATTAGCGTGCTCTTTTCCTGCTGTTCCTGTCCTCTGCTCTTTGTAGTTGGTATAAGCTGCAAAGTGAGGCTGATGGATCTGAAAATGGTTTCTTGCAGCTGGATCAGTGTAGCAGAGAGACAAGACAGAAGGTATCAGACCTTATTAGCAGGTCTGATACTTTAAGACTGGTAATTCCTGATGTTAATTATAAGGCAAAACTTTTGAGGTACAAGTGCATTTGCAACTAGCTGTGGCTACAAAGTAAAGCAGAAGAAAGGAGTCAGTAGGCAGAAGGCTGTTTGCATGTATCGCTCTGGTTCTGAGAAGTAATACACCAGAAAAGGAACCTGGAGGTTTGCAAACACACTACTTCTATGTCCCCACGGTAGGTTTGGGAGTAGAGGAAGATCAGGCCAGAGCAGCAGAAGTGATGGAGAAGAGAGCACTGCTGTAGCCTCTATAGTGGGGGAGGCAGCTGCGAAGTGCTGCTGCTTTCTCGGTAGTTGGGGATAAAGGCACAGCTAGCTTGAAGAGGGAGGAATTTTAGGTAGTAAGTATGCAAGATGTAAAATCCCCCAGTGAATGTCAGAAAACCCGCCAAGATTTCAGTGAATTATTCCATCCCCTGGAATTAGCTTTGTTAGGGCTGGTTTTGATGTTGAATTGTAATGCAAGAGTAGTTACTGCCTCTGCAGCCCGTCTTGGAGTAACGCTTGGGTCTCTGGGTTTTTACATGGTGATTTCTTGTAACTTTTATAAGGCCTTGCTTTGTGCTAAGGAATGTACATCAGTGATTAGCAGAGCTTTCAGTTGCCCTCACATGTGTTGCACTGAGCAGAGCCTGCGTATCCCAAATTGAACTGGTCCCTGAAGAGTGGCCAGGGCAGAACCTGGAAACAGCTGTGACATTGCTGCTTTTGCTCTCAAAGGGTTAATGTGGGTGCTGGAGTTTGGTTTGTATTTTCAAATGAAGTGTGTGAGGGTTTCTTGCACTGATAGCCTGAATGAGGGAGTCCTTGAGATATAAAAGAAACAGGCCACTGCTAATGGCAAGCTTGGTGAGAGAGAGGCTCTGCTGATCTTTGCCTGTGTGCTCGCAAGGGCTAACCTGTGATGGAAAAAGGGTTGCTAATCTTTTGTTCTGTATAGACTGATAGAAAGTTATGTCTAGAAGGGTGCTAAGAGATTGGCTCATCTGTCTTCCTGTCCTGAAACAAAATCTGGTAAATCCAGGCAATTCCTGAAGGATATTTGTCTTAGTGTATTTTTAATGATTTCCTGTGATAGTCTCAGAACACCAGATTCTTTTGGTAAGTCTTGTTGCCAGTCTGTTGCTTGTTCTGCAGTTGCAACTTATTATTCCTGTCTAAATACAGTGTCATACACATGTCCCTGTTATGCTCCAGTTTTAGAGAACAGATTGATGCTTTCCCAAGATGTTTTGGGTGCCAGTACCCACCAGTTTTTCAGCAGCGGTAGGTGCGGTGGTTCCCTGTCAGTGCCTGTTTCTTCCTGGCTTTCCACTTTCTGGAAAGTGTATGTACTGTTCAAGATCCTTGCATATGCCAGGCTTACACATTTGCCTGCTACTTCTAGTAGTGGCTTTGTAGAGAACCTGTTGAGTTGAGGAGAAATCACAGATTGTTTGGTGTAGTCTTTGATTAGCTGTATGAGAACTCTAGCAACCGAGCTGCTTAAAAATGTGTTTGGGATTAACCTTTAACCTGCATTCCCCGGCCTGTGAAATCCTCTGACATCTTGTGGCTTCCTGTGAAACTTTTAATTTTGCCTTTGTATTAAAGGGTCAGCCTGATAATTCTGGGTTTCATGAATGGCATTTTAATGGTATTTGCTATATGGAACTCCTAAGGAAGTTTTTATTAGTGTTTGCCTACCATTTAGGCTATATAGAAATAGGATTTTAAGTTTAATTGAAACTGATGGTTGCCTCATTAACTATAGCTAAACAATATAATGTTCAACTTCATAGTTAGTTAAAATTAAAACTGGTTGATCTAGCCATTGTACTGAGCTTCTGTTCTGTTTATTGATGAGTGCTTTACAGTTGTCAGCCATCTCTTGGTGTGTGGAAATGTAGAATTAGCTTTTGGTGGCTGGTCTTGGGACATTCCCTGCTCTTTTGTCCTTTAATTTACTGATTTTTCTTTGTCATATTTTCATCTGTATAATTACTTTTTCCCTGTGTTTTCTTCTCTTTCATATCCCTCCTTTGCTTTGCTTCTTCATACCTTTCGTGCTATGAGACCAGTGGGGTACCAGTGAAATAATTTGGGAACCAAAGCTAGTAGAAAAATGGGATTAATTGCTGTTTCTGATGCTGTGTGTTCTGGGCTGGTTGCAACTGTCTCTTCTCAAGGGAGCTTCAGATGGCACTTTGAAATGCGGAAGTCTCCATGGGCTTGTGTTTTGACACTTCAGTCTGCATTTCAGAGTGTACAGTACCACAGCAGCTGAGGTTTGACGTGGGTGAGGGCAGCCCTTCGATCTGTGTGTAGAGAGGCCAGCTCCAGCTGGGACTGTGGCTCACCCAGTCCAGCTCTGCCCTCAGGTCTCTGTGGGAAGGTAGACGAGGTGATACAAGGGTAGGTGTCAAGCATCACCTTTGCATGAGTGGGAAGAATTTTACATAAAACTGAGTTAGTAGTTACTAGTTACTGTTTGTCTCCTCTGTGTCAATGTTTTGTTAGCTATTTAAATAAAAAGGTGTCTTCTGACTTAATGTGTCTTCTTTCATGCACTTTAAAAGAAAACAAATAATCCTGCTTCTAACACCTGCTTTGTTTGAGTGCCCAAGTAGCTTTTTGCTGTGTATGCTAAACTTCTAAAACACATTACAACTTCTTTTAGTCTGGGGATAGTCAAAACTGCAGTTGTGTTTTCTGTCTGTTGAACTCATGAGATTTGTTATGCTTAAATTACTCTTTACTGATTAAAATACAGTAACAGAAATGTACTCTGTTAATGAGATCTTAGAAAAATCTTTATGAAACACTGGAGATCTTGCAGGAGTGTGATTCAAGCACAAAGACTTAATCAGAAGCACTGTCCCCCATCAATTCTGATAGTAAGCAGATTGGAAAGAAATGGTTCAAGGCCACTATAGTGTGAGTGCTTATCTGTGTCTTTCTGAGCAATAATGGAGTTGAATGCAATTTTTCTCTTGATGTGATATCTACAAAATGACAAAGATCAAGTTCCATGGTACAGTATGTGACACACGTGCACAATAGATGCTGGTCAAAGAGCTGAACTGCACTGGCAGTACTTGAGCTGTTAGAAGGTTTGGGCAGTGAGAAAACTACTCTTAAAGGGTTAAGTGGGGTTTTTTATATCTATAAAACAGTTGGAGTTTTATTTGCTGAATTCTGATAGAACTATTAAGCTTAGGGGTTTGATATATGAAACGTCTATTCAGATATTTGTTTTACCATGGAAGAAGAGCTCTTATCTCATAGTGTGGACAAACGCAGCAGTGACTAACTTTGGCTTCATTCGTGCCATGTTCAGCTTCAGTTAAGCCAGGGAATGCTATTCAAAGCATGAGCCATTTGCTCCGGTGCACGACAGCCACTGCACCGGCTACTGTGCGAAGGATAAAACAGATTTTCCATATCTGAGGTCACAATATTTCTGTATATCAAAGTTTTGCTTTTAAGCATTTTGTGTTTGCCTATCAAGTCTTGTATAAGATGTGAAGAAAAAAATTAAACAGGAGCAAGAGTGTTTTTTAGTGTGACCTGTGTTTGAATAGTGCTCATGTGCAAGTTTTCCCTGTCTCCCTGAATTTTGAGATTCTTGTTTAAGACCATGACCTTCCTCTCTGTAGAGAGCTTCTTCCATGTTCATTTGGGTTTGAAATGAAGAAAAGGCATTAATTTTTGCAGGGTGAAGTGGTTAAAAATAGCCGATTTTATAAGATTTTGTTACCTATTTGGCATTAAAAACTGTTACAATTCCTTGTTTTAATTCAGCAAGGTATTCTAAATACATACTTGGCCTTAAATCGTGCATTTGCATTAGATTTATTTGGATTGCTCACATGCTGAAAGTTTTATGCTTAAATACTATTGAATCCTGCACTTAAAAAAAAAAGCTGCTTTTTTTTTTTTTAGGAACATGTGTTTTCTTGTTGAAAGTAAATGGGCTTGCTGAAATCTGGCAGTTCCTGGTTTCAGTTTAATGGTGGCTACAAATTGGCCTTGATTACCCCATGATTACTCTGACAATTCTTGAATTGCTGTTAATTGTATTTCATCTGAATACTCTCTTGAAACCTGATCTAAAGAAAATACTAATACTGGTCATGTAAAACTCTGAATTTAAATTTTTCTTTTCTCTGAGGAAAACTCTGATCTACAGGGTATTTGTTGTTGTTTTGGTGTGTGTGTGTGTGTGTGTTTTGGTTTGGTTGTTTTTGTTGTTTTGTTTTGTTTTTTTTCTTTCTTTAACCTACAGTGTATTTGGTCAAAGTGATTTCTCTAGATCACTCTTTAGAGGCTTTTAACGAGCAGGTTGTGCAGAGACTGTGAGAAATTGAAAAAAAAAAAGAAATGTTCCTGGTATTCAAATTGCCAGACTGGTCCTTTTAAGGTTGCTGGAACTGCTCTGTAGTTCTGGACATCCCAGAGGTGACTCTGAAAGGTACTGGAGACTCTATTGGTAAAGGACCAGTGCAGATGCCTTCTTGGAGGAAAGAGGTGCAGGTAATGAAGACAAAGCTGAGAACCAGATGCATTTTCCTTGTTCAGAATCACCCTGGCTTTGTGA
Source organism: Chloroceryle amazona (assembly GCA_027560015.1). Taxonomy (NCBI): domain Eukaryota; kingdom Metazoa; phylum Chordata; class Aves; order Coraciiformes; family Cerylidae; genus Chloroceryle; species Chloroceryle amazona. The sequence goes on along the minus strand of JANHFX010000274.1, from coordinate 43,687 downwards.
AAAACTACAATTAAGCAGGAAGAGCATGTGTACATTAATAGTGATGTTTTCGAGTGTTTAGATGCAGTGGAGTTGGAGGATCTTGTAAAAGCTGTGTTTAGAAGCAGGTGAAGGTTTGAGGGGAGGATTGAGGATGGAATCTGGAAGTAGCTAAGCTGAGGTACCCAGATGAGTGTAGGTATTTGTGGTGTATTTGGGATAACCATTGTCCTGATCTGGATAGATGGATTGTGTGGGAGAAAGTGCTGTTTATGATACTGCTCTTTTCTGGACAGAATTGATGGCTTGAGTCAAATTGTTGAGTATTAACTAGTGATATCATTCTTTATCATTCATTAACTAGTGATATCATATATTTAACTAGTGATATCATTCTTAATGGACTTTTTCCTCTGTTGCTGCCTTTTTTTTTCAGAATTAGTATGTTGTGTGCATGACTGTATTTCACTTCTGTGTGAGGAATAGTGCTATTTTCTTAGCATCCATGAACGGGTTTCATAAGTAGTGGGGTTTACTGAAACCTGGACTCCAGTGGGCTTGTCTCTTAATGTCCCTTTAGTTCTTCTGCTGTAGTAGCCTTGGCTGACACCACTGATTTGGTAAGACTGTTTTCCCCCCACCCCTTCTGTCTGCTGGGAGTCCTGCAGGGTCTACTCGTGCAAGGGTTTGGTTACCCCAGCTCACCCCTTCCCTCCACTGCCAGCTGGGAAGCCACCTCACTGTGGTGACAGCGGTGACAGCGTGACATGCAGGTGTGCTGGCAAGTAACTGCTGAGCAGTGCACACCACATGTGAGTTTCCTGCCCTCTGAAGTTCAAAGCAGTCATGGCTTCCTTCCCTTATGCTTGCTCTAGGCTTTCCAACACTTGCACTGCACACTGTATTTTTCTAGTCTTGGCTTCTTTCTCAAGCTTGCTCGAAGTTGTTTAGTGAATTGTGAGGTGTGATTGGCACTTGCACTGATCCATTTACTCATCAGGCTTTCTTTAGGGGAAGGTAAAAAAAAATTGGTGCTGCACAGATTTAGGTCATTTGTCACTGTTCTCCTAAAATACTGAAGTCCCACCTAAGGCTGCAGAAAACATCCAAAATCCTGAACAAGGTTGTGAGTATAGAGGAGCTGTGGGCTTTAATTCTGCGCCGTGTTAAAGGGTTCTTGAGTACCCATGGCTTTGGTTTTGTTTGTGCTGAGTGTTCTTTGTGCAAGTGCTGTATTTTGCTTTTCTCCTCTGCCTGTTTACTTACTATGATAGCATAACAGTTTCTTTGGGAGGGTGTGAAAAATACCACCCTGTTGCTTAGCTGGTATCCTCAATGCTATGAAAATAAACTGGTTTTTGGTTTGGAATGCTACATTGACCAATTCACAGTATTCTTTTGGCTGAGTTCAAGTAGCAAGTTTTGTTTTCTCTTTGGTATTTAGCAGTGGTGGGGAATGGGGAAATATTTTTTTTCTGTATTGGTCTTAGGAATAAGTGTCCACATTCATAAAGCACAAAGTCTGTATTTTCTGACTTGGGAAATCATAGCCAAGGTTCTCATTCAGGAAGCTCTGATGTTGTTGCTTTGGCTGAATGCCGGGGCTCTTGCGCTGCCTTAGCTGCTTTTTTTTTTTTTTAAATCTTGCTTTTTC
>JANHFX010000274.1:2224-42044 GCA_027560015.1 Chloroceryle amazona | reverse complement strand
TTGTTTGGGTGGACGGGGGGGGTCGTTGGGCTCCCTTCGGTTTTTTTTTTTTTTTTTTTTTTTTTTTTAATTCTTTCTTTTTTTTTTTTTTTTTTTTTTTTTTTTCTTCTCTTTCTTTTTTAATCCTTACTGGCATTGAGTGTGCCCTCCAGACAAAGAGCAGACAATGAATTGCAGTGAATGACACTTGTGAGCAAGGAGAAACTGGGTCAGTTCCAAGCTCGTGCAGAGTGTAGGTAGCAATATTGATACGAGAGGGTGAGGGGAAGGAGACTTCCACTGTTCCTTACCCTGCTGTAAAAATCTTTTGATGGATGTTAGGCTCATCTAGCATAACTTGCTATGACAGAACACTAAGTAATACAGAATGTTCATTAGAGTTGTTCGTTAAGGATTCACAGTTTTTAGCTGGAGTACTGTCACAATTTTAATTATTTCATGAAACTGCATGCTGAGGTCATGCAGAAAATGCCAGTGCCTCTAACATGTGTTACTTATTTTTTGAACTGATGGGTTTTTACTAAAAGGGATTACAGCTTCAGGATCGCTAATTTTCAGGAGCTGGAATTAGATTTGGTTGTGTTTGGCTATGTACATATAGCATGAGGCCCTTCTTTTCCCCTGGGCCCTGTGCTGTGTGCCATTGTGCTTTCACACTCTCCTGTCCGTACTCAGGCTGTGATGAACCAAAGCTGCACGATCCAAGGGTCATGCTTAGGCACATTTTCAGTAGCACAGATGAATGTCTAAGCATTGGATCTTCTGTGGAGGCAGCCATGAAGATACAGTGCTCAGTTCTATAGCTTTTTCATTCTTCTGTAGGTTTTAATTTTAATTATTCCGTAGGCTTTTAATTTGAAGAACAGTAAACAGAACCAATTTTGAGAAACTTTTTAAGTTTCATTTATGGAATGAATAATGGATGGTGACTTGTGAGCTTCACAAATAGTTTTCATCTCTGAAAATAAGGTGGCGTTATCACAGTCTTTTTCTCCTACTGTGGCTTTGTTATAAAGTACTGTATGTACTCACTGCTACACTGAATGCCGCAGTGGGTGGGGTAAGGATAAATTTAAAAACCTGTAATGGAAGTAAGATTCACCAAGTGACATAAAGAAACCTGCTGGGAGATGAATGGATAGTGAAAACTCCTTTGACATCTGGAGCTGAGGGGAAATAACTGTTTAGGTATGGCTTCACTTGCCTGAGAGGAGAGGCTTTGCATGCGATCTGTGAGACTTTAAAGAGAAGTTAAAAACAAGCAAACCTGTTCGAAGACTGTATCAGAACATCCTCATGCGCAGTTCATAGTCAGCTTCTCTGTCAATGAAAACTGTTCAGCAGCTGACTTGTGGCCACCCTGAGCAGCAGCTGGGCAGGACTGCCAAGCTCTGGGCAGCTGGCCGGTTTTCAGGAGTTTTGTGTGAGATACAGTACCTGCTCCAGTGAACCTCACTGTGCACTTGAGAGAAGTCCAAGTTATGGAAGCTTCAGGTGCAGTGGACTAATTTAAGGATAGGTTGTTTCACATATCTGCTGAGGATTAAATTGTGAAAACTGTTGTGGTATTGTTGCATTGGGAATACTCGGAATATTTTCAAGTTTCTGTTACTTCAGTAAATGCCAGTCTAGAGAAGTACTGTTTGTGTTATGCTTCCATATTGGATCTGGAGCTGTATCTGTTTTTGGGATGATGATGGGTGTGGTGTTCCTTTTGTTGTTTTGTTTCTGATACCTCTTAGCAGGCACTTGCTGAGCACTGGTGTTGAGCAAAAATCTCGAGGAGTTTAGGATTTAGGATCTGATCATGCTTGTACAGTTTAGCATGGATGAGAATTATAGAAATAGCAATTTCAGAAAAAAGCTATTTTCAATTTTAGCAAATTTAAATATGTAAAAATATGAAATGATAGTGCAACATGTAGGTACATGTCTGAAATATGTAGGTTTAGTATTATAAAATATATGATAGACCTGTTGGGCAAGTTAAAATCTGAGTAAGAAGAGCTACTTACCTAAGCACTTGTAGTTAAGAGTTTTTGTTAATGCTTAATCAGCTTTTGATAGCTGTAATTGCTTCTTGAAATCTGAACAGAATATTCTCTTACTGGATGGTTCAATTAGTGTGGGACAATGAGTGACTTACCCTGAGAAAGCAGGAAGTATTTTTGTCTCGTGATTTCCTTCAGCCTGTAAATAAAAATGATGCCAGAGGTTCTACCAGATCCAAGCTTGAAAAATGCGACCAAAATGAGCGAAGTACGTATGAAGTAACACACAAAACTGCCATTGTTTGTTTAAAGCTGACATACAGAAACAAACCACAAACTTTGACCTTATCTTTTCCAATATGTGCATTTCAGAACAATAGCTTAGAACTGAAATAACATTAAGTGCTGGGTTTGTACATTTAATCAAACTTCAATTTCCATACAAATGAAGCTCAGCAGACAAGAACAATTAGCAAATGAGAAGTGGTATTTCTTTGTATTAAAAAACGACAGATTCAGATCTGTACTTGCTATGTAAATGCTTAAATCCAACATGAATCCATAGTCTTAGCTACCAAAAGAATATTGTAATGTATCAGACTTTACTGACTGGTGAATCTCTTTAATAGAGATAAATTGTCATTGCAACTAGAAGAACACAACCTTTATTAATCAGTGATTACAGTCACTGAGTTTAATCTCCGTATCAAAGCACTCTCCTGAACTGAGATGTATTTTGGAGCCTTTAGTTCAGGGCTCTGATGTCTCATCTGTACCTCTTAAATTGTGAATTGCCAAGACATCAAGGTTTCTGTACTGCTAGTGATTTATGTATCAGAGTTCGGTTTGTATGGGGAATCTTCTGTCTGTAAGTGATATGTTTCTGCTTTAGGAGAGATTTGGCTTTCTAATGTTCCTTTTTCCACTGCTTCCTGTAATGATACATTTCAGTGTCTTGAAAAGATAAGGTTGAAATTTAGTTTTTGAAAACTTTGATGTGTTCACCTAATGCTTTACAAGAGATGTTTGTTATATGAACCTGAGGCAGGGCCCCTGGCATTTTTATTGGATGTAGCATTTCTTTGGGCTGAATTCCTTCTATATGTCTGTCTTGAATTGAAGGAGGATAAATAATCCTGTGAAGGCAGTATCACAGCATTCTCATTTACCCACCAGCTTATCTTGCAGAAGTGTTTTGATGAGTAAATCATGCTTGTAGACTAGAATGGTGCCTTTTTGAGAACCATGGGCAGTTGCCTTCTGTTACTCAGCAGAAATTTTTGTAGCTTGCTGGTTTTTGCCCATTCCTGAGAGTTGTTCCCACCCCTGCTGCTTCTCTTCCCCCTGTGGTGGTGTGACCTGGTACAGCTTTCATGGGTCAGAACTATGACTCTGGTCAGTAATCAAGGCTTTTCTGATTCTGTGGAGGTGAGGGTCTCAGTTCTGTTCACAGGGCAGCCTCTGGTCTCAGAGGGTTGAAACTAGCAGTTCCGCCTCTGGAGATGTGTGTAATCCCAGAAGACTGGAAAAGGTCTTCTTTTAGAGCTTACATTTAAAATGATACATCAAACACATTAGTAGATGTTCTACCTTAATTGGCAGAGAACTATTATGAGGCCCCAATTCCATATTAATTGATACTGAATTTGTGCAATTTTATTTCTGATGAATTAGTTGGAGCATGCGATCTTTCTGTTGGCAGGGGGACAAACGATAGCTGAGCTGATTCTAAAATTAATGTGGACAGACAATAGCTTAATTTGAACTGAAGTTTGCTGTTCCAAAGCCAACTCATCAAATTCGTTCAGAAAACTGAACTAGCAAGGTGAACTTGTATTGAATCAACACTTTGTCTCGTGCCTATTACAATCTTGACTCAATATTGGAAGCTCTAAAACGAGATTTACTCTGTTAAAAAGTAGTCTCAGATACTGGGTATAGATGCTTCTTGCCTTTCTTTAAAACAGTTGCTTTGAGTAATTATCGCTTTGCATAAAAAAGGGGAGGATGAATAATAAATTAATTCCAATTTAAATGCAAGTAGGAGGTGTCTTAGTCCAAATGCACCTCTCAAAGACTTAAAATGGAGCAGAAAATACAGATTGCTGGTAGTGTAATGCCCAGGGCAGCACACTGACCAAGCGTGGATCTGCTGTGGGAAGGATGTGCTGTGGCTTCCCAGCACTCAGGGTCCAGAAAAACAGTGTTCTCAATTACACAGAAAGGTTACACAAGATGATTAAACCTGAAAGAGCTTCCTGGATCATTTTATAATGGCAAAAAGGTGTTTGTTAATGGAACATGTGAAACTGGCTAGAATTTAAAGCACTCTTGTGTGTGTTTTATTAATCTGTCATGAAGTCTTTCCTATGGATAATGCTGCTTGTGAATGTCTATTCTGACTTCTTATCAGAAAATCTGGAAATTACTGTGCTGTATGTAAAAGGAAATTTAAAAAGCTAGTTAAGCCCTATATTGGAGTGCTGTGAAACACCTGACATTCAACATGTAATTGGTAAAAGCTTTGAAACAAAAGCTTCCTGTAAGAGTGGAAGCAACCACCTAGGAAACTTGGGGGTTTTTTACTGTATGAGACCTAGATTTTTCTATTAGTCAAAAATTTTGCCTGATTTGACGAACTTAGAAAAATAATATTTGGCAGCTAAATGACATGGAGACTTCTTGTTTGTATGACACTATTTATAATCTTGCCTTCTATTTCTAGTGTTTGGTTAATTAAGTTTCCAACTGTTTTGTAAGTTTTCTTTTGAATTTCAAATTACAGGTCCACGACTAGCTTTGGCAAGACTTCTTTCAGGTGAGTGACTTGTGAGCAGGTCCTGTTATTTAATAGTGTGTGGCAACAAATTGGTATTGGGCTTTCTTGGCCTTCAGCAGACAGTAAGTTTTATGTTGGGTTATATATCAAGCTTGCAGAACTAATACATGGTCTGAACCTGATTTCAGTTTTTCTTCTCTTGTTATATGAAGTTAAAGAGTTTCCTGCTCCCTCTGGCCAATTTGTAGCTCTTAATATAAAACTGCTGCTACAGAGAGCAGGTGAAGTGTCACCAGAGAATACATTGCTATTAATTGTTGATATTTCTGAAATACAGATGTTCTTTCAGGTAGGGGGGTGCTGGTGAACCAACACTTTGCGTGGGTTTCAGGGAAGAAAGACATGCTGTGGAAGCATGGAAGCACTGTCAGGACAGAGGAATTTTGCTCATAGGCTTATCTTAATCTGTAGCCTTTGGCAAGCTGTGCAGTTTTTCTGTGCTTTATTGTAACCACTGGCCGAAGAGTTCAGTGGTTGGCAGGCTTGTTGAGGGTTAACGTCGTAGAAGAGCTTTGAGAGGATAGAGTGAAGAGACTGTATAAGGACACCTTGCTGCTTGAAGTGTTTTCACATTCTAACACTGCTTGAACTTTGTGATGCTTTGTAAATTTATATTATATATAGTGCAAAACCTACAATTGCTGCTATTTACAGTGTTTTTCGTGCCTCCTTCCCAGCAAATACCAGATAAATTTAATTGCTCTAAAATGAGATTTCAGCATACTAACTTTTTTGCCGTGGCATAGCAAAAGATGCATCTGATCCTTAGAAGAAAAAGAAGCCTTTTATGTTAAAATTTCATATGTGAACCATAATAGTGCTGATGTGACTTGTCACATTGTATGTGAATGCTGGAGGTGGTTGCATTTCCATTTTTCCACTTCTAGACAGTTGGTGCTGTTAGCTAATGTTGTATTGGTGCCTCTGCTCCAACAGCTGCTTGCTTGAAGCTGAACTCATACTATTACATATTTGCTAGCAATATTGAAAATACAAAATGTTTCTGCTGTAACAGCTGGTGGAAGATGTGTGTTTTCAGTGATGCTAGGAGGTAATAGTTTAAGACAATTTCTTCCTTATCCTTCCTTGCTGTCAGTTACCATCAATAGCTATGAACAGTGTGGGACATCTGGCTTTGAGTACAGAAGTTTTGTTTTTTTGAAACTGCTATTTTTCGGAAGAAAAGGAAATCATATGGGTGAAGAGGCAATTTTTATTTAGCACCTTCTGGAAAGTACAAAGTCTTAGTGTGTTGCATTTCAGGAAAGGTAAGATAGATGGTTATTTTGTTGTGCTGTCGTTTGCTAGTGCATGTCTTCCTAAATCCTGCCCTGCTGCTGGCAGCATGACTTGCCTTTTCTGCAGTAAAGACACAGGCTTGAACCATTTCCATTTTTCTACTGTTTTGACTAAAAAATAGGGCACTGAAATGAAATGCCTGACTGGGTTGTGGAGACTAGCACCTATCCTGTGCATCCTTGCCTCTCCCAAATTTCTGTTCCTTGGTCAAGTATCTCGCAGGTTCACTACAGATTTCTATGTTTTTATGTATGTGTTTTACTTCTGAAGGTGGCTGTCCTGGCTACATGATGTGCTCTGCTGTGAGAGTCTGGAGCCTGGTGCACAGGGCTTTGTGGGGTGCATGGGCCTATGGGGATAGTGTTGGCAAGGTGGTCTGGGCACTGCTGCCTGTGCTGCTGAGCTGCCTGCCTGCTTCCCTGTTTTGTCCAAGTGACAGCCAGGTGGTGGGGCCCTTGTGGAAATCTGCTTCTGAAAAAAATGATCTTAAGCATCAGTCCTCAAGGAGGCTGTCGAGTGCATCCAGCTTGCCCTGAGCACGTGAGAAAGGTGGTTAGATCTTCTCAGATGATTATGTCTTGTTTCTCTTTGTGCTAAACCACAATAGGCAGCATGTAGAAGCAAAATAACTCATATGAAACTCTTGCAGAAAGTCCACGATGTTTTAGGTTAGTTCGGTAATGCATGGGGATATGGGCTCTGGGTTAGGATAGCTCAGGAGGTGGTGTTGGCAGTGTTCTCAGAATATGAAGATTTTAATTTCACAGTATGTCTTTTAGTGTTGCTTTTTTTCCACTTTGCAATAGAACTGCGTAGCAATTCATGTTCCTTGGTCTGAAATAATTAGTGCATTTCACATAGGATGGTTTCCATTGGGAACGATTGTTCAGGGGCTTTGAGTGGTGTTTTAATAGAAATGTTTTGTACTCTTCCATGTATCCACATTCTTCAGAGAGGAGTGTCTGTCATACAGGAAGTAAGGACATTGCGGCACGTAACTGGCATTTTTTTAATGTCCGTAATATTGGGATGAAGTCATCCTTTTGTCAGAACCAGTCATATGTAATTGTACATAATATAGTAATAGTATGTATGAAATTGTAGTGACCAAAGTATTCCTTACTGTTTCTTCCATGTGCATGTTGGCTTGTAGTGCTTTCCTGGTGGATGCCACCTGTGAAAGCAGAAGACTGCAAAATGGCTTTCTTCACAGGCTGTCTGTGTGACTCCCATTGAGATCAAGCAGTAAGAAAATTAAGAGTTTGTTTAAAGTATAGCATTTTGTTGTAACTGCAGGTGGATGCAATGGAAACTTGGAGCTGGGCTTAGGGTAGTCTTTCACACGTTAAAATATCTACCACAGCCTCCAGTGTAAATTCTGTTCTTGAAATTGCGATAGTAGAACTTTCTTAGAAACCTTCCAGGGCGTGCTGACACTGCAGAAGTGGTGAGAGAAGCTGAAGTGATTTATTAAAGAGTTGATGCTTTTCTGTGAACTTCAATTTTGTATTGTTTTCATTTCAGCTTGAGGTTTTGTGTGTGGTCTAGTTTGTGTTGCTTTTTGTTGGTTGGCTTTTTTGTTCTTGTTTTGCTTTGGTTGTTTTTTCCTGTAACTTAAATAGACGATTAATTTTCTTTCATGCTACATTGGGCAAGTGAAACTTAACCTTTTATTTTCTTACTCACTTCTTGGGATAAATAAATTACGTCAGGTTTTGTTCTGGGATTGGGAGGGAAATCATTATGACCTAAATGGGTAGATTTTTAATTTTTACTCTAAGTTTGTTTTTCACATTTCCCCTGTGCTCACTCTGTTAGCTCTTTGGGCTGAGTAGAGCTTTCTACGGGTGAGAATGCTCTTGTTTTGCTGTATGTCCTGTTGCTGTCAGCAGTCTGGCAGGTCTGCGTGAGTTCTTAGCCGTTTTTGTGACCTGAATGTTTGCTCTGAGTAGGTGGTTGCTAAGAGGATGTGCCTGCTTCTATTTTTCTAGAAGAGCAGGTCTGTGCTTTGAAAAGAAGAATCCAGTACTAGAACTGGATTTTCATCTAACATTGAATTAGAAGCTTGTTATCAATAGCCTGCACCAATTACTGGGTGTACGGGTACAGCTTTTATTGAGAGAGCATGATGACTGGTCATGCTGTCTGAACACTTAAATGTGACCTCTGTCTTGATTTAGCTTAGATATGTTTCAAGAAGGCAACAGTGGCAATTGCAGTTCTTAGGCTGCAAACTGTGAATTAGAGAAATGCATACCTGTATTTTAAATTTTATTTTTCATGGAGAAATCTCTAACAGTTACCTGCTTAATTCTTTCAAAATCAAGGATGAGTGTGTTTTACTTGAAAGCACATTATTTTTAGGGTTTGGTTTGGTTTTGTTTTTTTTTTTTTTTTTTAAAAAAAGTGCTCATTCTCTAGACATAGCTTACCTGGGATTGTTGTAGTTTGATGAGAGTAAAACATGCTAAATTGTTCAAAAACATTTGTTGCAATATTGACAATCACTGTCCAGAAGAATGGTGAAAGGTGATTGTCTGATGTGAAAGTGAGCTTACAGAATTTTTCACTTGTGTAGATGGAGTTTTCAGGGGAAAAAAAACACAAATGTTTTGAGTGATGCAAAATGAAGCCGAAATATTAGGTTCTGGCATTTGATAGATGGAGTTGATATAAAAAAGCTTTGAAAAAATTGTATTATTGTAATGCTAATTAGGTCTGACAGTATAATGATGACAAGCAGGCAGTACTCTTGCAGACACAGGAATTACATGTTTGCATATACTGACAGTTTCTTGTAAAAGATGTGTTCACATGGAGAAATTCTACAAAACTGTTGAAGCTAGAAAGTGAAAAGAGGTTCATGGATATAGACATTGTTTTACAAATGGTTCTATGAAATGGCTCTAAATCAGGCTGGACATTTGCACAACTCTAGCACATCTTGGTGTACACAGTGATTGGAATGGAAACAGGATTCTGAATTTGTGTCATCTAGCACTTAACTACCATAGCATAATTTTGTTGAACTTTTGGTTCTGAGCAAAGTGAACAGATAGTTCTCAGTGACCCGCAAGAAGTAAATGGGCAATGCTGTGGTGGTAGCTGCTCACATGGTATTTCTATCAGGAAGTTTTTACCATGGATGTCTGAGAATTATTTCCCAAGCACTGGAAGCCAGCTCTACTCTATTAAAACCACAAACATGCAGTTTAAAACATAGAAATGATCTGAAGTTAAGGATATTTTAACAGGCTGAGTTATCTAAAGGTTTTGTCCATCAGTAAAATGTTACATGACAGATGATTAATACATGTGTAGACTTGCAACGATAAATAACGCTTCAGACCAAGCACAACTTTCCTCTTTTCCTAGAGCTCCGCTGCACCCCAGGGCAGTTTGCGTGTCGGAGTGGTACCATCCAGTGCATCCCTTCGAATTGGCAGTGTGATGGATGGCCCACCTGTGAGGATGAGAGTGATGAAGTTGACTGCCCAGGTAAGTGAAGCTGAGAAGACTTCTCATCTCAGTGTCACCTTGTTTTGCAGCAGTACTTTGACTCTCTAAGGTTGCTTGCTTGCTTTTGTGTGAAAGTGGAGATTATTTAATAGAACCGTACCCACCACTAACAAGTTTCGAGTTGGCTTCTCTTCATTTTGTGCAACTAATGCTACAAACTTTTTTTTTGTTCTCTGAATTGACCTTCTATTCTCATAGTCTGAGTAGGTATCCTGGAGATAAGAAGAGTTTGCAGTCTAAAAAGAGACTTCCAAGACAAGGAAAAAGCTGTACTGCAATTAAACCATAATAACACATAGGCCCATGGTTAAATTCAGAATGACGGTTTGGATTGTGCGAGTGTATCGTGCAAACTGTGCCGAGTGACGTAGCTGGACTTGGGTAGAAAGCTTACTTTATTGCTTCCTCTTATGATTATGCTTCTTGTGTTGAAGTGAAGAACTTTGTTCTGCCAAACAAGCTGGTGTATTTACTCTTTATAAACTCCCATAATGATGTGCTTTCAGAAGCCTACAGCCAGCAGTAGTTACCTGCTAAAGCTGCTGGATACTGAGCTGTCTCTACAAAACAAGCAAGCAAACACACAAACAAACAAAAAACAAAACCCAGCAAATATTTTGATTGTGACTATATAGTTACAATAATGAACATTTTAATCTGTTCTTGACAAACAGGCCAGTGCAGCTCTTCTTAAGTATTTCTTAAAAGTGAAGAGATCTGTAATTTTTTGAATTTTTCTTTCTGTTGCTAAGAACAATGAAGCAGGAATCTAAAAGCATGAATTCATCTGCAGCATAATTCAAAACTTTATACCCTGTGACTAAATTACTTTAAAAAAAATTTTAAGAAGTTCTTTGCCACTAAACTACTAAATTTGCTTGAGAGAGAATCGCATGAATGTGGTGACGTCATCATAGCATTCAATATGCTATCCTGAGTTTTGAGCTGTTTTGGAGAGGTGCTGCAAAACAGTAACATCAGTATTTTGCAGTAACAAGGTATTCTAAATATTCCTATTTTCTAGTGGAATTAGAGGAGTAAATCTAACACTCAAACTCTGAAAATGTGCTATAGTCAGCCATCTCCCCAGTGTGTGCTATACACAAATAATTAAAAGAATGTGTTCACTGCTTATTTTACTCAGCTTTTGGCTAGCTTGTGTGAGTATATTTATCACCAGCATAGGGGAAAAAAATGTTGGTAGTTTATTCTGACATTGAAAATTAAGCTGTGCCATTTATATTCTTTTTAAGGATATTTATGATGTGAGTGTCCTAAAGAAAGATGTAGTTGTGCTGTTATTCTTTCTCCTTTTTAGATAACTTCAGCCAAATGTGAAAAACAAGGGACCTAATACAATTTTGGAGGTTAATGGAAGTTAAAGCTAGGGGAAAGAAGAGACATGTTAATGTTTGGACTTACTCAAAAAGCACTGAAGTCTTTACTTGTGGGAATATCGGAACATTCACATTAGTTGTATTTTTATCTTCTATTAGTTGTCAAGTTGTATGGAAGATGCAATGGAATGATGTTCAGTCAAGGACTGGATTTAGGAAGAACGCTTGGTGTATGGCTGAGAAAAGGATTTTATGAAAGTAATATTTCTAAGTAGATAGGTTCCGCTTTTGTGTTTCGAGTGTAGGTCTCACTGGACCGTTTGGCTTGACATGATGAGAAGAACTTTAAGAAATGAGATGTGTGGGAGAGACTTGATGCATCACCATGTCTGTGCACAGGAAGAGGACAATAACATGCATAAAGAGCAGTAGAGGGGGGAGTGATGGACAGCATAGAGAAGGAAAGTATTCCACTTGGTGAGAAGAGTAATTGGCTAAGTAATTGGTGAAAAGGCTAACAGAGCCAGAAAGCTGGGTGTGGTGTTTATGAAAGGACTGAGATATTTGCACAGTAATGCAATGAGTGTAGCCAGCAAACCAGAGGAACAAGAACTACTGGTGTAGGATGTAAAAATTCTATTACACCTGTAACAAAAAAATGGTGGGATAGCGTTGTGACCCAGAATGGGTGTTGAAGGGCATGTGTTATTGAGAGCTGTCAAGAATAAAGACGTGCTGGTGTGCATGTGAATGGCATAGTGGAGTATAGAAAGGAATAGAATGAATGAAGGTAAATCTGAGGCCAGAGTAGGTTTGGAAGAGCACAGTTTTCTTATGTTAGGGAAAGCAATACGTGTTTGACCAGTCATAGGAGAGACTAAGTCCTGGGATGTTGACTGGGCAGCTAATGCTACTAATAATAGTAGCACATAGTCATACTCTGGAGTGGTAACTTTCTTCTTTGACCACTGAATTAACAAGAAATGATGCAGCTTTAAATTTAGAAAATACCTTTGGATTTAGATGAGCAATCATGAGATGATTCAGCTAAATTTAAATACTTTTTAATTAAGGTTCTTAATTTCAATAAAGGCAGACTGAATAGTAAAAGAACTAGTTAGTGAAGCCACCTGAACTTGTGAAACTCGGAGAATTAAAATGCCTTTAAATTAAAAGGTACGAAATATCTCTGAAGCATGAAAAGAAAGCTTGCAAGAAAGGGCTCTGAATCTGGTTGGGAAGCTTGTTAATTTTCAGCCTTTGAGCTATTAATGGCACACTCCAATGTGAGGAACTTGGAAAAGATCAATGGCAATGAATTAGGGGTTTGTGGTGGTGATGAAGGTGTGTTTCAATCATAACTTAGTCATGTTGGTGTTTCCAAAAGTTTAGTACAAAGCCATTGTAAGTTATTTGGCACTGTTGGTTTAGTTCACCTTTTTTTAGGCCTGGTTTCATGTTAGTAACAAAGCTCCTATTAAAATATGTGGATCGTTATTTAATAAATTAGTCTGGTAATCACTTGTCTGAAGTACAGGAAACACCCCAAACCCTAAGATTTTTTGTGTCAGAATAAATTTCTTCTGGCATTTTTTCAGAACATAGTTGAGTAAGACATTCATGCATTGCCAATCTGAGTGAGTGTATGAAATCCCTATTTTTACTCAAGCAGCATACTTCTCTGAGGACAGTCATCATAGCTGGTTTTATTCTCACTGTCTCTCTTTCAGATGACCATTTTCCTTTAAAATGTGGAATTCCTTTCAGTCCAATACTCATGATGTGTAAAGTGTTATTCCCCATGCCCTTGCCACTAGGCACACAAATACTAGTGCAGCAGTGATTACCCTCAAGTAGTCTCTCTGGTAGACTACAACCATCGGCTGCTTGCTCTTGTGAGCATACTAAAAATTGCTGAGAGGGTTTTATGTAGCACGTGCTTGCAACTCTCTTCTACTTAAGCAGTGGAGGCTCATGAAATTTGCGTACTGTTCTGTATCAACAGTAATTGATCCTAAAAATAGTTGATCCCAAAGTGTTTTATTCTGTGAAATGGTAGAAGCAGGTATTAATATCTTAAACAGGGACTTTTACAAATGGAAATGTATTATTTCTACTCATTCTTCTTATGTTTCTGTACAAGTAATCAAAATAGTAACATAACTTTTCCACCTTTATAAAAGTTGTGTATTTAAATCCATAAGAAGGAAGGGCTCTTCAATTTGCATTTTACTGATTGTTTGATTTCTAGCTTTCCTTTTACATGACTAACAGATCAGCTTCTCCAAATATCCCTCTTTGCAGGCCTTCTGGTCAAAGCTCCTTTTCAGTGGTAGCAGTGGAGCAGAGGTTAGGTAAAAAGCTCTGGCTGTTGACCTGTCATATTCATGTGCTACAAGCTTGATACTCATTTCTCTTACCTGTGAACAGAGAACCGATGTCTTAAATTCCGGTGCCTTTCATAAATCCTGTCCATACTAGTTTTCAGCCTGCTATTATATTGGTGATCATTCTGATTCATTTATTTATTTATTTTAAAATCACATTCTTCGCAGGAATAAGTGATCAGGTCGTGCTGACACCTGTCCATGAGCTTCCATCAGCACTTCAATTTGAAAAATTTTGGCTTACCCTGTAGTGCACACCCTTACCTAATACCACATTCTTCCTTTAGAACACATTTCTCAGTATTCTTCTAGACCTGCTTGGCCAGAAACAAGGACATTGGAAAGTTTCAGTGAGCTGAATTCTTAGGGATTCCTCCCCCATGGGCAGCACTAGACAGCTGGCCATCCTGGCAGCCTTGTCCTGGGGCAGCAGTTGGAAGCAGTGGCTAGCAGTCATATGAGCCACCCTGCAGCAAACAGTAAGATTTTAGATGTTTTTATGTTGAGTTTGGGAGCCTGACTTCATACAGAAACATCTTGCTAGGAAGCTAACTGTAAATGCTGATCTTGAGCAATGTCATCTCGTATGCTGTTCTTAAGGTCTTCCCCAGATACTGTATCAGGAAGAACTGTGCAGACTTGGCGGTGGTCATTTGCCCCAGCTCATACACACTGTATCATCTTTGAGTCTGCAAAGTCTCCTTTGTGGAGCCAGCTGCAGGTATGGCCAGTAACTGATAAAACAGCAGCTGCAGCACACTCTTGCTGTGATCATAAACAGCTTTGTGTTTTGCTTTGCTGAGGATATTGTGCTTGGTTGAAATGACTGTTGACATTTGTGTGGGCACTTTGTAGTACATACCCTTTTTTAAAGTTGATAATAACAATAAAAACCTCTGATCATTTCTACTTGTTTTCTGAGCCCTTGCTGAACTTCTGTATGATGATTTTTGCCCTGCTTTGTAGTGTTTAAATTATAAGATCTTTATTATCAGTTTATTACTTTGAATAGTGCTCAGCCCAGCAGGATGCTGTTCTTAGTTGGCATCTACCTCCTAGTGTGATACAATTGATAACACAAAGTGTGGAGCTGCTTGATCTGAGAAGAGTCTGTCCTCTCTGGGGCTTCTGAACTGAATTTCCCAATCTTTAGGCACAAAACTGGATATAATCCTGAAGTTCTCTCACCTCTCAAATTACCAGATGGAGTTAAAAGCTTTCCAAGCTTTTAGTAGGTAATATACTGGACAGAAAATTTGAAGCTTAGGGGACAAGGCAGCTTTTTATGTAAATTTTGAGAATCTGTGTTTAAACAGGAGCAACTCAAATGTTTGAACAAATAAAATGTGACAATACCTGGTTGCTTCACTGTTTAGTTTTGACGTTATTTCACATAGTACATCCATCTGTCTGAAGGGTTTGGCCTGAGTGACTTGTCATCTGTAGCTCTGGTAACTAGTTCAACTCCCCAAAATCCAGTATTCACCCCTTCATGAGTCCTGACCCTACTAGGACCTCTCTGTATTGCAGTCAGATTATTTTTTTTTTTGTGTGCAGAGCAGAATTTGGCATGTGTGGCAGATTGCAGTTTATCTTGTAGCTCCTCTGAGCACGGTTTTCCATTTGGCGTCATGTTTGTTCCCCCATGCAGCGCTGCTCAGCATGCGTGCGTTCGAGCCAGTGCCCATCTCAGCTGTGCCAGCTCTCGCTTTTCTGTGGCCTCAGCTCAGGTTCCATATTGCACTAATTGGCTTTTTGCTTTCTTTTCCTTGGTCTGAGTGATGGAGGCACTGAGGGGGACGAAAAAGAAGCTTTATGCTCTGTTTGTGTGCTTGGCTTCCCCTAATGAGATGCTATATGCAAATAAAGCGTTGCTGAGATCCTGTGGATAAATGCTGCAGAGTAAGTTTCATAGATGTACACAGAAGAATATGGACAATGTAACTTTCTTCTTCCCAGCCTCTATGAATAATGGGCAAGCTCCTATTTCTTTCCAACTTAAAGGACAAATGTGGTCAGGTTTATGTTTTTTCTATATCCCAACCAGGAACAGCAAAACTTGTAAGCATGGCATGAAGCTTTTTCTGTGAGTTAGCTGGGCTGTGTTTTACAGGCTGCAGTGACAGTGCTTGTTTCACTAAAAGGTAGTTAGAAATATAAAGCAGAATTTCTTCCTCTCCCAATCTCTTCATTTTGGTTCTGACCAGTTGTTGAACTGTTTTGATTCAGATCTGAAAAAGTTTACCAATATAAAATGTAGTAGGAGTCATACAGCATGGCAAACTTCCATTCTGAATGGGTAGCTTGAAGTGCTAAACAACTGGAAATAGTCACAGTGTCAGTCATGTTGGGCAATTTTCTTGATGTATAGCACTATACGTAGACTGGAATCGTGCTGGAGTGAATTAGATAGCAACTGTAAATTGGAAGGAGCTGGGTGGATATTGTGACTTGATCCACTTGGAAACTGTTTGGATGATGCTTGTGTCCCCCCATGAATTTTTTGTGAACCTAATTTTCCTTTTTCCCTGCTAACTAGCAGGCAAATTACATTTCTGGTATACAGAGTAGAAGGAACCACGATTGTCTCAGCTAGTAAAAATACTACTGTTGCTTTTATTGCTTGTGATTGTAGTATCCAGAAGAATTAAGATTTTGGAAAAATAGCTCATCTTCCAAAATTTGACATATTTCAGAACATTAAGTATGTACATAAGCCATAAAAATTATGGCTTTTACTTTCTGAAACAGACATTTAGGTTGTGATCTTCTGTCTTAGGTTGTTATTTTAAAGCTTAGTCCATGGCACTACTAATTTGTTTTAAAAGATAAAAATCTTTTTATAAAGGAAGCAGGAACAGCAAAGTACATGGAGAATTATTCTGCAGAATGTTGAAAAAGTACAATAGAAAACCAGTCCAATTACACGTTTGCCACCAAAATCTGTGATGGCTTTTCATGGCAGTGAAGTGACTTAGAGACTTGGTAGCGTCTCTCTTTCTACTGCCCCGGAAAAACCTGTCATTGTTGCTTTTCTCAGAGACCTAAAATTCAGGTCAAATAGAAGCAATTTAATATTTGAAGAGCACCAGTTTATTAAGCAGCTGACAGTGTTGGGCTTGAAGGAGAAGTGACTTGTGGTGGCTGCTTTCTGCCTCTCCAGTCCTGCCTGGTTTCAGTGGTGAGTCTGCTGACAGGTGGATGCTGTGTCCTGCTTCCCAGGTTGGGACTGACTGAACTCACTTTCTGTGGGATCTGTGTAGCTATTTTTCAGAGCATCTGGCATAAATTCCATCAATTGAAGGTGTTCGCCCGAGTAACCCTTTCTTAACCTTGTGTGTTAAAACCTGTGAAGTTCTGGTTTATTCCTGGGGAAGGTAAATTGTTAAGTCCTTGTGGGCGTTCTGTTTAGCTGTGGAGGGTCAGCCATATGGCGTTGCATCTGCTCTGACTTCTGAAAGAGAACTAATTCTTTGTCTGTTTGGTTCTTACTGGTACTTTGAGTTTAGTTGTTACCACTTAATGCCATGGGAAAAATAGAGCTTCCCATGCTGAGCTCAGTTCATCTTTGATAAAGCATTCTACGTTAATTAGTGTTATTTCTAAAGTCATCTTATAATTCAAGATTTGCTTTTTTAGTGTTTCACTATCGCTCTGAAAATCATAGTGTAAATCCTGCTACTGAACCATTAGGATTAAGAACAGTCAAATTCTAAAGCTAAAAATAGATTGGCCTTCAAAATAATAAAAAAGATCAGTGATCTTCACTGTCAAATTATTTTACCATTTTGTGTCCTTTGAAATGCACACTGACTGAACTGCTTGCCTAAGATAAATAGCATATTCTAATATTGAACAGTAGAATTATTACTTTATTCCTGTAAGGCTATGTGAGTGTATTATATGCATGGCCATTTCTTAATGGGTGATCTCTGTAGACATGTAATTCCTAGGGTAACGTGATAATTAAATATCCCTTGCTTATCCCATTAACCCAGGGCAAGCGCGGTATGCTAGAGCCAGATGAATGCAAAGCTTCACTGCTGTTTCTGGGCTCCAGCTAGGGAGTATTTTTTGCTTATTGGTGCTAATGTTTGTTTCAAGGAGTGCATTGTTTGATGATGGGTTTTCTGGAGATTCTTCCCTCCATATAATAGACCAGTCTACAATTCTGTGCTTAAATTACCATGAAATTGCTGTGGACTGCTTGACTTTTAAAGATAGTCTGAAAGGAGGAAGTTTTATTGACATAGTTTTGAATATATTTTAAACAGATGTGGTTAAACCTGTTGAAGAAGACTATGTAGCTCCTCTTTATTTGGGACCATGACTGGTTTATTTGGTTTAGCTGTGCTGAATAGAGCTAATCAGCTTTGAAGGAAAATAAACTGATGTTTTTTAATATAGAAATTAATGTGTGCATAGCTCTGTGCTGGCTAAACTCTCTTACCTTTAATAACATCTAGCTGTATTAAATAGCATACTAGTGGATATTTCTAATGTCTGCTTTCTTGGGTTCTTGATTTTTCTCTTTAAGGTTAATCCCTTGTTTCCAGGTTAATCTTTCTGGGCACTCATCTCCATCTTTCTCAAAGCTTTCTCCCCACCACTGAGCCTTCCTGCTTTGGATCTTGTTTTGCTGGCTATGGCCTATCCTGCAGAGTCTCCACCTGAACTGTGTGCTCCTTTATTTACTCCTGGTAGGCATGTGGAGCCGCCAGCCCCTCTTCTGGAATAACATTGTGTGATGTGTTCTTAAGTTACTGAATCTAGTTGTCACATAGGTCCGTTAGAAGCCCTGAGACTGAGATGAGGTATACACATCTTTCATTTCAGAAACAATGAATTAATATCTCTTTTAGAAGCATGAAAGTGAATGAAAAACCTTGTTCTTCTGGCTCAAGATAGGTTTCCTTTCCTGGTTTTAATTTTGTCCTACGTCTCAGAGAATATGTTGTAAAATGTATTGGTGAAATTGTCTTACATCCTTGAACACACAACTGTGAAATGAAGCAGCTGGGGAGTCGGCAGTTTTTTAAACAGGAACAGATAAAATGCACTGGGGATGATGCATTTGCTGCAGCTATTGAAATGATGAGTGTCATGTCTTGTGTACAACTGCAGGCTCTTGAGAATCTGCCAAATTATTTAGCTTATGCTGCAAGACTCATGTAATGGGTTGTTGGTTCATTTCAGTTTTTGGTTGTGTATTGTGTCAAGTGGCCAGGCTGTTACTGCGGGGACCTCCCATCTTTGTTTACCTGCCTTTGTTAGTTATCATATATGTCTTGAATTAAAACCCAGAGAAAGTTTAATAAAATGAAAGCTGCCTTTGCTTGCATTTTTCACCAGTGCTAACTATTCCTTCTGGTCCCCAGGCTTGACAGGGGACCAGAGAACTTACCATGGGAAGGAGAATGTGGACTCCAGGCACAATCGAGGGAGAGGAGGAGAGACAACCCGCTTTCACACTGTCAATGTGGCACAGCCTGTCCGATTTAGCAGTAAGTTGCAGACTGGGAAATCTGGGCCATCTTTCTACTAATTAATTTAGTATTTTAGGCCGGTTTGTTTGTTTTTAAATGAAGAAAGTAATAGATTTTTCTCTTTCATAGTTTTTTGACCAGATTTTCTCATGTGCAGTGCTTTTTAAGGTTTTTGTACATTTATTTTATACATGTCCTATTATATTGCATAGCTTACATAAAAAGCCAATGCATACAATGAACTCTGTTTGCCTAGTAATCCTGCTTTTGTGAAACCAGAGTTGCAAATTTCTGATAGAACTCATTGCGATTACAGAAAACTAAGCCTGTGGTTTAAGTGATGGTTTCAGCCTGCAGCAGGGGTGGTAGTCTAACCCTTGTGTCTTGATGTGAGCTTGTGTGGAGGCTTGTTCCCCTGGAAAGTGAGGGGAAACCCAAATTGGTTGCTCTTGATTGCAGTAAATTTGAAAATGTTGTACTATTATTAATTAAGTGCATCTCTGATGTTGTGAGTTTTGTATCCTTTTTTAACAGGAAAAGATATTCTTTAGGGAGTGAGGAACTTGAGGAAATTCTTCCCTTGTTTCCCTAAAGGCAAAGTCTGTCAAGGAACTATGTAGCACTTAAATGGGTTTCACCATGTTACTCCCATCAGTCAGTCAGGAATCTTCAAAAATATCCCTTCAGTGTCATCCTACCCTCTCACCTGCAGCACTGCTACTGCCACTGTTGGCATCCTAGTTCCAGCCTTATCTAAAGTGTTACAAATGTCCTGCAAGGGTCCTTCCCCTTGATCGTAGCTCATAGTGGCTGCCTCTCTGCCGCTCTGCATCTCTGCAGACTCAGAACATCTAAGTTTCCTCTGATCTCTTTGCTCCTGGGTTCATTGAGTGGTTTGG
Source organism: Chloroceryle amazona (assembly GCA_027560015.1). Classification (NCBI taxonomy): domain Eukaryota; kingdom Metazoa; phylum Chordata; class Aves; order Coraciiformes; family Cerylidae; genus Chloroceryle; species Chloroceryle amazona. The sequence continues at coordinate 22,287 of JANHFX010000274.1, read as the reverse complement.
GAATGAGACAGCACTGATTAACCTTGGAGGGAGGGATGGGACAGGTTAGGGAGAGGATATGGGGTGGGACAGACAGTAATGGCAGTAATTGGGAATGATTGCTTTGGACTATGATGATCTTCTGAAAAAGAAGTGATAAGCAAAAGTGAAAATTCACCTCTGATGATTTTTTTTAATTTTTTTTTTATTTGTTTGTTTGTTTTACATAAATGCTCACTAAATTAGGTATTTTGATTTGCCATTGATTCTGATAAATTGTTAGTAAGATTTCTAGAGGACAATAAAGCAGTTTAGAAATTGATATATGCTCTGCAGTCTGATTGATACTGTGTTCTGTCCCATCTTAGTGATGTGAACAGTAGATGTTAAAAGATCCCTTAAAAATGGAGAATACGGAAAGACATTTAATGAAAGGGCTTCCCATCTAAGCTCCTATATCATTATTTGATGATAAAGATCACTGTTTCTGAAGGAATAAAGAGGCTTGATAGCAGGAACTGTATGAATGCATGCAATGAGCATACAACAGATTATGAATTTACAGTTCCTTTCTTATGTGTTGTGTAAAATTAATACTGCAAATGCAGGTGCTAAAATCATTGTACAATTCATGCCTGTTTTAAGTTTGATTTGCCTTTTTGCTTCTCCCTGTTAATTACCCATCACCCCCAAGAATGGCAGTGGAAAACCCATGGGCCCGTTTCATCCAGAAATGCTTCAAGGGTTTTGTTCCGTTGCATTTTGTTCCCAGTTGCATTGAGAGAAAGCAGAGACAGCAGTTACACCATCACCTCCTTACTTGCTAAAGATCCATTTTGCAGTGATGTTTTCCAAAGCAAACAACAACTGCTCCAGAACCCCCACTGTTTTTAGTGACTGACTATGGGAGCAGGATTATATGAATACTACTGAGCCTGTTTGTAAAAGTAGGTTGAAAACTTCACAGGAAGTTGGATGAATTGCTAACCGCCTAATAGACAGAATCATTAAATTGGCCACCTCTGGTTTTTTCTTCCTGCTTCTTGCTGCTTGTTTTGACTTGGACTGATCGAACTGATTGGATTTATAAAGATGTGCAGGGAAATATCTTCCACAGTAGATCATCAGTCTTAATTAAAGACTTTAAAGGTTGTCACAGTGGAATGGAACGTTACTAGGAGTTGCATGGTTGGAAACACATTTAAAAAAAAAATTCCTTTATTAAAAGCTGTAGTAAAGTAAGTCATCTGTGATCGGTCATGCAGGCATCTCCTCCTGGTGTGGTGTGCTCAGTATGTTGTATGTACGCATCCATTGCATTGTCATAAACTGATTAGGACGCTTCATTTTTGAAGATCCTAATTTGGGGGGAATGGTTTCCCTTCTATTCTTCATGTTTCCTAGGAAAGTGCCCAACAGGATGGCATCACTATGAGGGCACAGCCAGCTGTTACAGAGTGTATTTAAATGGGGAGAACTACTGGGACGCTGTGCAGACATGTCAGCGGGTGAATGGATCCCTCGCAACCTTCACTGCAGACCAGGAGCTAAGGTTTATCCTGGCACAGGAGTGGGACTTGGAAGAAAAAACATTTGTAAGGAAGGATCAGCGTAGGTGAGTAGGAAGGAAAGGACAAAGATCTTGTATCGTGTGAGAATGGTTTCTGGGGGATACATACGCTGGGTACATCAGTTTGCTTAGAAAATCCAATGGTAAAATTGATTTCCTGGTTAATAACCCAGTATGAACATGCGGGTTGACTGTTTGGCAGTGGTCATCAGTATTTTATGGTTTAACATTAACAGGCTACAATTCAACAGTCTTTTTATCTTCAGGCTGTCGCAGCAACATACTAATATACTTGAACTGAAACAGGGTAGTTGGATTTTACAATCACTTATTGTTGCACTACCTTGTGTAGAAATAATTACTTAAATTTTTCAGCAGAATTTTTATTTCTGTTAAGTACTAAAGACTGCAAGTTGGAGATAAGAATGAAGTAAAAAGCCATTCTGAGTTGTAAGAACTATGTGCTGTTGGTTTTAGATATCTCGTTCTGTTAGTACAACAAGCGTAATTCCTTTGTTTTGTTTGGTTTGTTGTTTTTTTTTCCTCTGAGTTTTCTCTTGGTCTCATGGGCTGCCATGAGAGATCCCCAGGAGTGGTTCAGTAATGGTGTATCTCCAGCTCTGGAGAGTTAGATGGTTTCATTTGGAACAGTCTGATATAAACTGTTTATGTTTATAAAATACTTGACTTCTGGATGCTTTTGAGATCGAGATGCTGAAGAGGTGCTGTAACAGCAGAATAAGGTGCTTATTATGAGTAGAAATAGAAGACGGTGAGTTATCATTTGTAAGCATAAAAAATTATCAAGTATTTCTGAACTGTAGCATCTCTCTCTACATTGCCAATATATGGGCTGAAATGTTAAGGAAAAAATCAGGATGTTTTGAAAGTTACTTTTTAAGTATAAAGACAGTGGAAGGTTTTGTGTAATTTATTCTCATTTGTTTGTATGTTTTTGAGTCATATCTAGAATCTAACCTGAGGGGTTTTTTGTAGGTTCTGGGTTGGATATCAGTATGTGATCACAAATCGAAATCACTCTCTAGAAGGTCACTGGGAAGTAGCTTATAAAGGTAGGCCTCTCAAATTATTACTTAGTTAAATGGCCCATGGACACTACCTTAAAAGCATGATTATTATTTGCAGGAACAACATAACTTCTTTCAGTGATAGTCTTTAAATGGTGTAGGGGAACTGCTTTGCTTTACAGTATCAATAGCATTTAATATTCAATACACGTCTTATTTTCAAGTGTAAGAAGTTTCATAGTTTTTCATGTTGACTTCTCGTGGAAGGAATGTGCTTTTCAGTTTATTTGGGCTTTCCCTTGATTAAAATGAGAAAAAGGAAAGTAGTTTCTCATTCTTTATGGTGAATGCCGAGACGAACTGCTGGTTCCTGATTCTAGTATTTGCACAGACCTATTGTAGGATATTTGGGAGGCTTAGCTTTTAAAAAATTGGTAATTTTTATATACTTTAGTCTTGAATTTTGCAGAATTACCCAGGGTTGGTTGGTTGGTTTGTTTGTTTGTTTTCATTTTAAAGTACTTAAGATAGTTTACTTAAACCAAGATAAATTTGCCTAATCCCAGTTTATATGAAAAACAGTACATTAATCTGATGGCCATCACTGGCTGAACTTTTTCAATTGCAAAACAAGCAGCTCCCTCTGCTGAAAATGCCAAGTTATGTTGCTGCACCACCTATTTTTAGCTAATTCTGTTGAGGGATTAGTTAAAAGTCATTACATGATCTCTTATGTGTAGAATTGAATGTCTAAATGCTGTACTGGTTTAGGTAATGGAAAATTTAAACCAAAGTGTTTTTTTTTTAAAGCATCAGCATTGTAAATTCCAGTCTAGCATTTAATCTGAATAGTTGTCTTCTCAGATACAGTTTTCAGTAGTGGAAAATCTGGAAGCAAAACTGTCCATTAGGTACAGACCTGTAATTATGAACAGAATTTTGTTAAACAATTGCATCTTGAAAAAAATCCTTCCTTTGACACATGAGAAGTAGTAGAACCCTGCAGAGCTTTTTTTTTTTTTTTTTTTTGTAATGACAGTACTTGGTTACTATGCTGCCATGCACAAAAATACTGATTTCTTTAGTTAAGTGAACAGAGTTTACTGAATATTCAGAGGAAACTGCTCCTTGTGGAGGCAGGAATATTTTAATTAGTTCCTTAAAGTAAATCATCTAAAGAGGTCTCTGGACAGCAGGCGAAAGGGAGGAAGGGAAGTTCAACTTTTCCTCGTAACAGGGATTTCTGGTCAGGACAAAACTGTTTATATAGGTAGGTTTATCCTGCGAAGCCCAAGACAAAACCCAGCGTTGTCCTTAAACGGAGCTTTCTTTGCTTTTTGGAAGGGTGACTGCACTGCCATCTGCTGACAGAGTGTTTACAACCAGGGAGGCAGAAAATACAGAAAAAATCATCATACCTGGTTTTGGTTTAAGTTTTATTTAACTTGATGCATTATATAAATTTAAACCTTCTCAATACTGTATATTCTTTTGTTGTGCAAGCTTTCTGTTTAATAATGGGATACTTACATGAAGCATAGTACACGGTAGCAATCAGTGGCTTATGAAAAACTTAAGCTTCATTGACTTGTAGCGAGGCAGACTGTGAATTCCTGGTGTCTGTTTGAAAGGTGATTTAGGGTCCTATAGCTTGGAAATCTTGATCTATTACTGGGAGATGTGGAAGGTAAGCCCTCAAAAAAATGATAGTAGAATCTAGTTGCATAAAAAAAAACCAAAACAAACAAACAAACAAAACCAACCAAAAAAAACCCACACACACAAAAAAACCCAACACAAAAACAAACCACAAACACAAAAAAAACCCACGAAACCCCATCATACCTAACATTGCTTGAAAGGACCATCATGTGAGAAGATTGTGTGTTATGTGAACTGTGAGAGCTGTTAAAATCAATGTTTAAGCACACAGATTTGGAAAGTAGGCTTCTGAAAACATACAAAATAGGCTAATTTTTCATAGTTGCTATGTCTTGGTCTCCCATTAATGCCTGCAACTTTGCATGCCAGCAGGTTTAACTGTAAAGTAAGACACTGGTCAGAAACATAATTTTAAAAGTTATAAGATGCCCTCAACACCTCTTGCACTGCTTGAAACCCATCACAACAGAGTCTCTTAACAAGAGCTGGAAGGACCAGGCAGTCCAACAGCAGCAGAAGCTGCATTGCATCCTTCTCGGCATCGTGCTGCTCTGCACTCTGAATGGACGGCGTGAGGCGGAGGGGAGCAGCTCTGAGTGCACTGCACAGGAGAGATGTGCACGCATCCTCAAAAGCTTTAGTAGGTCCTCAGAGTGCCAGGTACAAGAGTGAGATGAATTCTTGCTCAACTAGTAGCAAGTGGGGCCAAACTCAACATTGTTTGAAAGTCTGTGTGACTATTGGCAGGCAAACCCTATGAGCCTCTGGAAAGCAGCACTTGGTAGAGATACTGGAACATCTCTCCTGCTGGTGCAGAATGACAAAATTACCCAGTACTTTGAAAACATCAGCCTCTTCTCTCTGAGTCACCCCTTCCCTCCCTGCTGTTTGCCTTAGAGGAATGTTGCTAATGGAAGCTAAAGCTGGAGGACTCTGCCTTGTAGCAGAGTTGGTGTGCATGAAACGAGTGATGTTACAGAGCCTTTCTGAAGCTGTGCATACCCACAGGCTGCTTATATCCATGCATCTTCTTCCAGGCTCTTCAGAAGTATTTTTACCCCCTGACCCTATCTTTGGTACGGCTATGTCTGAAAATGAAAACGTTCTTTGTGCCCAGCTTCAGTGTTTCCATTTTCCTACCCTTCGGCACCATGGTTTACACAGCTGGTATGCTGAAAACTGCTATGAGAAATCTTCATTCCTCTGCAAAAGGAGTAAGTTGGTTTTAGTTCATTGTTAACTGTGTTGCTTGTTTCAATGTGCCTATAACATATGTAGAGGAAGAGGTTAATTATGCTTTCTATCTTTTTGCATGGTGAATTATAAAAAAAAAAAAACTAGAGAGAGAGGGAAGTTAAACTTCTGCTTGGTTTAAATAAATAAGCATCAAAATGTGTGGTTGTCAGACACAGTACAGATTTTCAGTAAAAAATAATTGTTAAGCAGCTACATCAACCCCAAAATATACTTGGGGAAAAAAAGCGTTGTGTTTGTTTTTTTTTTTAAAAAAAAAACTTCCTTATTAATAAATATCACTCTTAAATTATTAACTTTGCATGAAAATTAGGACAGACTTCTTTCTGGTTTATTTTTAATATAGCAAATGCAAATTCTTTCCAGCCAATTATTAGAACTGGAGGGGCTGGAGAAAGCAAGTGGAACTGTGGACTTAGTGAAAAAAAAATGGCTGTAACCCTTGTCAGTTCTGTATCTTGCTTTTTTTTTTTTCTTCTCCAAAAGGCTTTATACCAACAGAGGTATCAGCAGTATTTTCAGGTAATATTTAAAATACCTGATACAGATGGTGCTTCTTTGCAAGGAGGAGAAAACTGTTGAACTTTTACTGCAGTTCTTGAAGTTTTTCTAGCTTGCTTTTTCTTTACAGCAGGAAAAAGACTTACAGAATGGCAAAGGAGGACATTTCAGCCCTTCTTTGCCTGCTTTTGCAGCTGAAATACTGAAAATTAGGAAGACATGATATTGCCTTGTCTACCTTGAGATGTGGTAAAATCTTGGAATCTAATATTGAAGGATGTGGTTTTTAGTCAGTGACGATCAAAAAATGACCTTTTTGGTTATCTTTTTGGATTGATGTAAGGAAGGCGATAGCTCTGCCAAGAAGGTAACCAGAGTGAGGATATCAGATGTATAAGTTGAACAGAAGAGTACTGTGTCCAGATTCAGACCTTTCAGTGCAAGAAAAATGTTGACAAGACGTTGACAAATTGAGATGAGTTCGGTAGGACCCATCAAGATGGTGTTAGGGGCCAAAGCGCCTGTCCTTTGAGGTAAGGCAGTGGGAATAGGGCTCCTTCAGCCTGGAGAAGGGAAGGCTTCCAAGGGACCTGGTAACAGCCTGCCAGTACTCAGAGAGAGGTTATCAAGAAGATGGAGCCAGGCTCTTTACAGTGATGTGTGGTAGGAGTCAATGAAAGTTAAATTGAAGCAAGATAATTGAATTGATGCCAGGGAAAACTACTTAATTGTGAGGAAGGTTGAGAGTGGAACAGACTCCCAGGGTGGTTGTTCAGCCTCTATCCTCTCAGAGGTTTTTATGACCAGATTAGATAAGACCCGGAGCAACCTGCTGTGATGTCATATTTGACCCTGCTTGGAGCAGAAGATTGAGCTGGAGACCGCCTTAGTCACCATCCCTGAGCAGTTGCTTCAGGTGGCAGGTTCCAGCTCTATCTGTGTTCCCTCTCTCTGGTTTTGGTACCTGCCTTCAGGTCAATGGAAGGAAAGAACAGTGGATACAAGACACCTAAACTTCCTCAGCTGGACAGGTCAAGATGCAGCTAGGTCAGTGTAAGTTCCATTGCCTGGCTTCCTTTTTTTAGGCCTGGCCAGTTGAGAGTGGCCTTCAGGTTTGGTCCAGAAAAGATCTAACTTTTCCTAAGTACCAGGAGAGAGGGAGGGAGCTGCAGCAGGCATTGCTAGTGAAGCTGAAACTTCTCCCACTGTGTGCTTTGCTGCATCTTGGAGAGGATGCCTGAAAGTGTGTCATTTCCATTAAGAGCAGGAAATCATCCCTGTGTGCCTCCAAACTGTCCATTATCTTCCTCACTCCTTGGAGATCCCTTTTCGAAGTTCTTTTAATGTGAAGATGTGACTTTTAACATGTGGTCTGCTTATGTTTACAAATCACTTGATGTAACAGAATAAACTGGGCTGCTGTCTGGCAGGCTCACAGACACTTGGATGTTGTCATGTGTTTCTGTTCCAGGCCAGACTTGTGTTGATATCAAAGACAACATTGTCGATGAAGGCTACTATTTCACTCCAAAAGGGAACGATCCCTGTTTGAGCTGCACGTGTCACAATGGTGAACCTGAAATGTGTGTGGCTGCTTTGTGTGAACGGCCCCAGGGGTGTCAGCAGTATCGAAAAGACCCGAAGGAGTGCTGCAAATTTACATGCTTAGACCCAGGTAAGTGTTGACTGCTGCAGTTTTATCAAGAAAAATGAGTTCAGTGCTTAACTTGATTATCTCTGGGTATAACTTTGTTTAAAATTATGCATTCTTTTAATGCTTTGACGTTGCTGGACGCAAACTCCCTGTGAGGAAAGCTCTCAAGTCATGGAAAATGAAACAGTTGAGTCTATGACTAGAAATAATTAGTCACCCTTGATGCTACTTATATGGGAGAAACTATAGCTTATTTACTGTATGGAGACTGACACTACTGTGGATTTCTAGTAGAGTATCTTGCATGGTTTCTTTGTCATGTTGTCATGAAAATAAAAGACTTTTCTCTTGAGCACTAATCAAGCATATTTTTCTGGACATGAGCATTTGCGTGTGGAAGCTGGTGTTCAGTGATGTGGGAAGAAGAGTTATAAATCATCCAGAGTTTCAGCAATTATCAGGATATGCAACCTTGGTTATTGGATTTGGCATCTCAGTGCAGCTTCTTGTTTTGGATTAGTAGAGTCTTCAGTTGACTCTGACTGAACCATTTTGGGGGGCAGGTATTTTTCTGTAGAGAGATTTGCCAAAAAAAAAAAAAAATCCTTTGAATTTTCTATGAGGGTGGTCAAATACTGAAACAGATTGCAGGTGGCGCTTCCATCTGCAGGGATAGGCCCAGCTGGACTGTGTCTTGGGCAACCTGCTCTGGCTGATGCTGCTTGAGCAGGGGTTGGACTAGATGATCTCTGGACATCCCTTCCAACCTCAGCTATTCTGTGACACTGTTACTTCCTGGGTTTTTTTAAAAAGAGCCTGACCTTCTCTGTGTGCACTAAGAAAATAGTTCTGAACTCCTATGGAAAACACAGATCATCGACTCTTCCCATCTGAGGCTTCTGTTTCAGCCTGTTACAAAACAGGGGTGCTTATCGGCTTCCAAATTTGCAGGCTGTCTTGTCTTAGCTACAGACATGAATCATTAAAGGCCACTGGCTCCTCCTTGCTGTCGTTCACATTTGTTCTGAGGGTTAAGTTTAATAGATGTTCATAGCTAGTTTTGCAGGTTGGTCGTTGAAAGAGTGGGGGGAAAGCAGGAGTCTTCCTCCCACTCTTATCAGCAGTTAAGACTTTGGCTTCACTTTTTTTTTATCTTTGGGAACAGTGTCAGCAAAGCATCATCCAGCAGACAGGATAAGATGACCTGGCATAACCTCATGCCGTGTTCTCTAATCCTTGCTTATTGCTGGATTTGCTATTTCATGAATACTGATTTGAAGAGTGTATTTTACCACATCCTTTCTGATCCTTAAGCTCTTCTTTCTGTACTGATGCTAAATAAGACTGTTTCATTATACTCTTGCCTGAAGTGTTCTATTTTGGTTTTTTTTAGTAACTTAGTTTTTGAGAGAAGATCCATCAAGCAGTTGTCAAACTTCCTTCATAATGGTTACTTCAGCTAGTGATAAACGCTGAAATTTTTAAATGAAGCATTCCAGTTTTCCTTCTGGGTGTTTATAAATGACTATGCCAGATGACAAAATTAATGAATTACTTTCTTTAATCAGTATGTATTTATCCGTGTCCAATTCTTACATATATCTTCTCTAAGCTGTGTTGCAAAGGAAGGAAAACAGTTTACTAATCAACTTACAATCAGTAAGTAAATTAATCACCCAAGGAGAGACCGGAGGGAAATAAATCCTGCTGTTGGTTGGCAGGTAATCAGCTCTTGCGGTGTGAGTGGGTGAGCAACGATTACAAGTGGATAACGAATATTACTCAAGCACTTGGTAGTAGGGGAAATTTTTAGTGGTAGGAGTAGGCTGAGCAATCACAGCTATACTCTCTTGAAAGATGCTTCTCGTTTAGTTGAAGATAAATAACAGAGGAAAATCTTTCATGTACTAATACGGAAACCAAGGTAGTCTGTCTGTTCCTGCTTCAGAGATGTGGTTAAAAAATAGTTTTTCTATGTGGCTCTTGTTTAGACAGACTTGCAACTCTTATTTGTGAAGATGTAATAAAATAAATACTTAGAGCTGATGGTGCAGAAGCTTTTCTGGTGACTAAACTGGTGTGGATGCATGGTATTACTACTGTATTGAGTGTAAAACAGCCTTTTTGGAATAATCTGTTTGTATTTATGTGGATTGGAAATTTCTGTGATGATTTACCTTATTCCATGCAAGCTTGGTCTTTTTCTTATAAATCTAGGGGTTTATGTGACAATAGTTTATCAAGACAAACAAACAGGTTGAACACTGGGAGCTCTCAGAGGCTGGGAGCAGTGTGGTGGAGGCCCAAGATAACCCCAGAAGGGCCAAGAACTGCAGTTGTAGCTGGCCTAAACAGAATAATATGTGGAAGTTGGACTCTGACTCCTAGACTGTGTCATGTTCACCTGTGTGTATAGTTAAGTTATTTTATTTAAGGCAGTTGTTATCATTAATTTATGATCGTGAAGTCAGCATTGCCATAAAAGGGAGGGGGAACGGTTCAGCAGGGTGTGTTGGTTGGTAGGTGTGTGACTGCCTGGCTTTAAGCTCTGACAATGAGAGTTGCTAAAAGGCTTGACAGCACAGAGGCTTTTGTACTGCACAGCCAGATTTGAGAGGGTGTAGCGTTCAAGCTCTGTGCGTAGCACACTATTAACTTAATTTCTTGTTGCCAAGAATGTGTTATGTAATAAATAGCAGCCTGTTAGCAATGTACTTTATCCGTGTATAAATTAGGTGTATTTTTCTGTTACTAGCATTTGTAACAAGTCAGTACTTGAAATTTTTTTGTGAGTGTTGTAGCTTTCTTTTGTAAGGAATGTTTGGTACAGTTTTAGCTGCTCTTAGTGAAAGCGTTGAGAGTGCTCTTGCGGCTGTGGTGGGTGCAGGAGAGCAGCCAGGGTCTGACTGGCTGCTCTCCAAAGTGTGGTGGCTGTGGAGAAGGGTTTGTACCTCGTGGTGCTTGTGTCTAGAAGCAGTATGTGAGCAGTCTGTGCAGTCACTTCATCTGTTTCTTATCCACACCTAACCTGGGTGCATTTCTGTTTCAGAGCTCTTCACTGGTAAATTGGTGCAAAGAGCACGGCACAGTCATTTTTAGGTTGTTTTTCTTTGTGTAGCATATCTATATGTATGCGTGCTACTTAAGCCTAACAAAGTGTGATTAGTTGAATTGTGGAAAAAATAATACCTCTCATGTCAGGCACTGATAGAACAGTGGTAATTTGCTCACAATAGCCTTCCAAGTGTGATCTGGTTAGCAATGGTATAGAGCTCTCAAAACGCTAAGCTCCTGTGTCTGTTTTATGTTCTGCCACTGCTTTCTGTGTGATTCTAAGAAAAGATTCATTCCAGTTTACCTTAATCTCTTCAGTTCCTGAAGGCATTTTTAGTTCCTGTCACTTGACTGTGCTAAGCAATGTACCAATGACACAGGTAATTTAGATGACCACATCTTGGTGATAATGACAATTTTTAGATATCTTGTTGGAAGTGTAAAGGTTAAGATACCCAGAAGTCATGTAGAAAGTATGTAGAGATAGGCCAGTTCTCAGGCCTTTCCCACAGCTTCCAGGCTTGCTGGCCTCTGTAGTGTAACATCAGCCATGCCAGGGAGACAAGTGGATCTGTAAAAAGGCCATTAACCTTTCCATTTTCCCATATGTAGAGACCTGAAGCCTTCAACATTTTGTCCCTTCTGCTGCTCAAGATTTTTTTAGAAAAGTTTAGATCATCTTGCAATAAATGGATGATCACCTGCTGATTCACAATTTTCTTATGTTTTTGAAATATGGAGAAGTATCAAACCAGGCTAATGAATCTTTACTCTGCATTTATCTGTTACTGGAAGAAGAACTGCAAGAAAAATGAGTCTTCAACAAGAGTAACAAGCTTCTTTTTTATGTAACAGATGGCAACAGTTTGTTTGACTCAATGGCTGGTGGAATGCGTCTGATTGTTAGCTGCATTTCCTCCTTCCTCATCCTCTCTCTGCTGCTTTTCATGGTCCACCGGTTACGCCAGAGGCGGAGGGAACGAATAGAGTCTTTGATTGGAGCAAATTGTAAGTAGCTTGTATCTGCACCAAGACTTGATCTAAGCAGCGTACGTACCTCAGAATAGAGAGAGCAGAAGAAACACAAACCTGTGGAAGGCATCAGCAAAGTCTAGTTATAGATTCATCAGAACTGTACCCAAATGTAGCTCTGCACTGGTTGGTCATTTACAGTAGTGGAAAAGTTGGTTTGTTGTTTTTTTGGGGATTTTCTTGGGTTTTTGTGTTTTGGTTTTGTACGTGGTCCAGATATGAAATATTTTCAATGTGTGAATGATCCTTTTCTTAGTTTGAAGAGGACAAACAGGCTGGGAGCAGGTGTGCCTGGGTATTGTGTGACTGCAGTGAGTTGACTTGTATAGATTATGTAGACTGTTTTAGGTCTTCGGGGGACATGAATTCCTTGGGTGTGAAAAGGGAAAAAAGGTGTTGAGATCTGCTTTAAATTGAAGAAGAAAGCATGGGATAAAGTCACTTACTACTTTTTCTTCTTTTGAAATATAGTACACCATTTTAATTTGGGTCGCAGGATGCCTGGTTTTGATTATGGTCCCGATGGTTTTGGAACTGGCCTCACTCCACTGCATCTTTCAGATGATGGGGAAGGTGGGGCGTTTCATTTCCATGATCCACCTCCACCCTATACTGCTTACAAGTATCCAGATATTCAACATCCAGACGACCCACCTCCTCCTTATGAAGCTTCTGTCAATCCAGACAGCATCCTTTGCTCCACTCCAGGTACACAGGCAATAACTTCTTTTTTCTTCCTCTTTTTCATTTTGGCTAGAGTGTAGATTCTTGTTTTTAAACTATAATCATGTGGTTTAGTGATTGTGACGGACAAAATATATTTCATGATAAAAATCTATGTTGTGATGGAAAAGTCTTTTGTTAACTTGTATCATTAAGCTTCATTTTTCTGAAGGGTTCTTTGGATCACCTAAACTACAAGTGGAGCTCATGCTGCCAGCAATTTAACTCTTAGACCTTACCTATTTTCAAGCCTTACCTTGGATGGGTTGCCTGGTTACCTAGTTTGCACTGTGCTGGTAACGTTTCTGGTCTTTTGGAGATAGGTCTATAGAGATTGCTATTGAAAATACCAAGAACAAATGTCAAGTACAAAAGATCTTGAATAAAATACATCCAGTCTTCTCTTCTCCCCACTTCCCCCACCCACACCCCCCAAGAACTGACCAAAAATATCACTTTCTAATGATTCATCCAGAGCTCTTCAGTTTTGAAGCTGCTTCATGTAACTGTAGAAATCGTTCCAATTTGGGGTTTTATAGCAGCATGTCTCACAAGATAAGTGAGCCTGATTAGTGCGAGTATCTTATTTATACATCGAAGTTTTATTTTTACTACATAATATTCCTCTTGTGCAGTCTCATCTCTTTATGCATTAATGAAAAACTCGGAGCTTCCAGAAATACAGACAGTAAATCTATTTGGGACTGGAAAATGATACACTTCATGTTCTGATTCTGCTCGCTTTTTGTCCTTTGCAGATGGAGTCCTTTCTCAGACTGTGCAAAGCAGTCCTCCATCACTAGGAAACTGTGATGTATCCCCACAGCTTACAGAGGGATCACTTCCTCCCTCAGTTGGTCCTTCTCCAGTGGAGCTGGAAGACTCTGCTGACAGCAGCACCTTTCTTGTCCCTCCTGACACACCGCTAAAAGACAACACACCGGCAGAAACTCTTACGGGCAGCCATCACAGCCACTGTTCTCTCAATACCATTGTATAAAGGAGTAAAAAGCCCATCACTGGTCAGAAAGAGTTTTAGCAACTGTTTGCACAGACAAACACTAATCCGTGGTTTGAACTTCAGAAGAAATCTCCACTTTGTTTTTTGAACACAGCTTTTATGTTCTAGGTTAGGATTGTGCCTCTCGTTTTTTGGCTGTCATTATTCATTCACTAATCAGTTTGTCCTGTAAATATGGATTGTATACCTGCTCTTTTTTTCCATTGGCTATGGAAAAGAGTGCAGGGAATTCCTTTGACTTCTAAGGAGGTGAAAAGTATGGGTAGTTTGGTTTTGGATTTATTTTTATTTTTATTTTCGTTTTTTGTTTTTCCTTAACCTGAGAGGAAACAAAATCTACATCAGTAAAAAGCTGCTTGGGTTTGGCTGGACACCACTGGAGCCAGGGAACAGACGATGGAAGAGTCTGGAGGCAGTCGCCATTCAATCAGTTGCTTTCTTGCTTCAGTGCTACACTTGGAAAAGGCCGAGAAGACTGCACTGCAGGGGAAGGGGCTGGGGGCCTGTTTTACAGGGTGGGAGCACCGAGGAGTTAAAGAATGTGCCACCAAGTACGAGTCACACGGTATAAAACTTTTGCGTGCTTTGATCTGCCTTGCTGCTTCAGAACAGCGTAGGGACTGGAGGGTGAGTGGTCTACACAATGTGTGACAAGTGGGTACTAAGAAAACTAGGATTTGCAATTAAAATTATTTGCTGTTGGTAGCTGCAAGATCTCATACTGTTGGGTAAGCTTCTGGCCCATAAAGAAAATTGGGTCCCTGTAATGCTTGTGTTCCTTTGGTAGAATCCTCACGTGTTAGGCTGTACTTTAGGGAAGAGACAGGGAGCAGTTAACTTTGATGCAGTCTGACTTCACTGTTGGGAGCCCTTGTTTGTTATAATCCCATAAGGAAGACCAAGGTGTTTTTCTTTGTAGTTCAACTCCTTTACAGTGAACAGTTGTACAAGACTGGCCTGGATAAAAGACCGTTGTTCTTGCTTTTCTTATTGCATGCTATATTTAGCATGTAAGTGTGTTCCCTCCCTCCATTTCACTTCTTTACTGCTCTACAGATACCATTTAGAAGTGATCAACATGCACTATATGTTATGTTTAATTCTAATTGGACACTTGTTCTTTATCCAAGTCCCATAATTCTAGGGATTTCCCCTGTGCCCCCAGACCATTTATCCAGGTTCCACGAGGGTTTATAATAAGATTAGTGTACTCAAATCAATAAAGCAGTTTGCTTCACTGTGAGAAGTCATTTTAAATTTCCCCCCTCTGATTGAACTCTTTAATTTACACGTGGCAGAAAGATTCATTCACTCCCTCGCTAAATCCAAAGTCAAGCACTGTTGGTTTTGATAATGAGTGCAAAATGATCCTAACAGGTGACTTTGAAGGTGATTTAAGTTTGAATTTCAGTGTACAAATAATTTAGACTTCCCCCCCCATCCTCCTCTTGCCTCTGCTTCTCCTTGGCTTGCTGTAGCAGTCAGCAGATGAGATGAATTATAAGGAATTTGTAAAAAATGCCCCTTGTGAGTGTTTTCCTGCTACCTTATGAAGGGTACAAGCCTAGAGGGACAGAAAGAAGACACTGCATGGGGGTGTGTATGTGATTTATTTTTCTAGTAATGATGAGAAATAGTACTTGTATGACAAATCCCAGCCCACTGTTGTGATTTCCCAGTGCAGCAGACACTTTCCCCGTTGAATATGCTACTTTCTATTCCGTGTCTTGCCTATAGGCTTTATACTGTACGTGGGGATTGGTCTTGACAATTCAACTCCTTTTGCACAGATAACTGTGAGTTGTTATTGAGATCATATCTGGTGTCTTGACATTCAGACACTCGCTAACACTCCATCAGAGCGCAGGAATCGCAGGCACACGAGTGGGAGGAAGCACTGTTAGGAAGCCTCTCCGCCTGGAGCCGAACCTCCGCCTGCGTCCTGCTCTCTGGTTTGACTGGCTCCAACAGCAGTGGCACGAAACAAGAGGAGCAGTTCTCCACCCTGTGGGATCTCTTACCATCCTCCTCCTCTGAGTTCAGGCCCTGGTCTTATGAAGTGGATGGATAGCAGTAGTCAGAACCATGCGTACAAATTACTGAGCATTTCTGAAGTATGAAAATAAAGCGGGTTTTGTGCATTTTTGAGCACATTCTTACGTTTTATACATTGTATGTACTGATTTTTCTTTAGTTTTATAGGTACGAGTGTGTGTGTGTGTGTGTGTGTGTGTGTTTCTGGATGGTGAGAGATATATA
Source organism: Chloroceryle amazona (assembly GCA_027560015.1). Taxonomy (NCBI): domain Eukaryota; kingdom Metazoa; phylum Chordata; class Aves; order Coraciiformes; family Cerylidae; genus Chloroceryle; species Chloroceryle amazona. The sequence continues at coordinate 6,550 of JANHFX010000274.1, read as the reverse complement.
TCTATATATATACATACTGTAGGTGGTAACCTTTGTGCTGTGTCCAGCTAGGTGAAGCTAAGCACTGGGATATAAACTAGGCTCTTAGGGTTAATACTTCTCTCAAGCTGGCTACACTCTGTCATAGGGCAGGCTGTGATAGTGTACACTTAAGTAGGATGCAAAATCTTATGCTACTACGATCTGTTCCTGAAAAATATTTTGTTAGCGGTGCAAAATAGAAAACTTCCAATTTCTTTTGAAGCCAGATGGAACATTTGTTCTTTGTAGTATCCTAGCGCAATAACAAAAGGCCTTTTGGCTTGGTTTAGTCTCTGAAGCTGTATTTTGTGGATGAGGTGAACAGATACCTTACCTCACTCTTCTCCTAACACTGTGGGATTCTGTTCGAATATTTTTTTATTATTACTGTTATTTTTTTCTTTTTAACTTTTGGTTCTGTGGTGAATTTTATTTGAAAATAAGCTCTGTTACAACTGGCAACTTCCTGGTGGCTTCTGGTTGTAGCTATTCCAAATGGAGGCTGCTTTATAGAAGCCTCAGCGGAGTATTTTTCCCCATGGCTTCTGAGCCTTTCCCACTTGTATATTGGCATGGAGGCTGCTGTTTTCTCTTTTCCTCTTATCTTCCTTCATCTTAACTGTAAACAAGGGAAATTTTGCCTTGAATGGAGCAGCTCACTAAGTACTGCTCATTTACCTCTCAGCGAGCGTCGAATTTGGCAATAAAATTGTCATTTTTTTCCCCTTCTTAATGTAGCTTTTTCACATTGAGTACTTTCTCTTGGAGTAAGAGCCTTTGTAGCAGAAAACATCACAACAACTCAAGACTTCTGGACCAGCTGGGGAAGAGTTGTTTTCTTGACAGCAGTTGACTCCTCAGCAAACCTGCCTTGCTCTTGCCAAGGTGACTGGTAAGCAGTTTGTCCTGAGCACCAATTACAGGGGTTGATGCTTGCCCGGAGAAGACCTTTCTGGTTTGGCCATTAGACTGATGAGATCTTTGGAGTTATTTTATGCTTTGATTTTTCCCCAACGTTCACTTCTGGATGTTTTTCTTTACTGATGCTATGTCCTTCCAAATGCAGTGGGGGAGGTGGAGTTACCGCATCCTTCCCAGCAGCACACATGAGCAGAGTGCATTTCTCTCGGGATGGCTTTGACCACAGTTGTTGTAAAGTTGCAGCACTCTGTTGTGTGCAGGGCTCACATCTCCCATCGCAGCCTCAGACAGAACTGCTCCTCAGATTCCCCATCCTTGTGACGTGCTGTGGTGCCATAGTGAGGACTCTGTTCCTTCAAGAACAGCTCAGTTCTGTCGGTGTTAGTGGTGATACCTGCACATGGTCTCACAGCAGCCTCTAGAAGGGTTTCTGCTGGGTCAGTTGTAACACTAGAGGGGCAGTGGGTTTCATTCTGTTCCAGAAGATCAAAACTCATTCAAATGTACAAAGCTTGTCTCACTTTGAGCCTCTGACTATTTCTTTACCCACTTATAGCAGGATGTTGATCTAGAAGAAGAATGAAGAAGGTGGAAAATTTTTTTCTGAAGACTTAATCTTACAGTCGGCGGGTGCTCTGCCACCAGAGGTGTCATGGGGTGATGGCCTGTTCATGTGTCTCTCAAGTTTCACTTAGGGAAAAAATGTTATGGTGACCAGTAATTATTACTGTACTTTCATCTAAGGTTAAGTTAATTTGAAACTCTTTTTAAAGACATTTTTATCTTTCCGATGTGGCTTTTCAGTGGCAAAGCACTGATGTTTTACTGTTTACCTCATACAGTCCTTGTACAATCTTTTCTCAGTTGCTGAAACATCCTTTTTTTCCCTCGCTAAGGAACATGCAATACACAGAAATTCCGCTTAAATTTCCCTTGCAAGTTGGGATCTGGATCCTAAAATTAGAGCAGATGAGTGTAGAGGATGCAAATCAGAGTTCATACTCTCGTTTCTGACATTGCCCAGTTCCACATGAAATAGGTGTTTCTTTGGAACAGACACTTTTGCTGGTAAAGATGTGCTTCCCCTAACAGCAGTCTGCATTACCTGCCTGCTACGGTACGACATAGCTTTAATTTTCCAGCATTGTGCACCTTGAACATTGAGTGGGTTGATTCGATGCCGGCAGCGATGCTGTGCTTGCAGGCTGCGTGCGTGGCCGTGCTGCGCCGTACCCCGAGTGTTGGGCTGCAGGGTGCCTGGGAGGCTGTGAGAGAGAATGAGACACTGCTTTTTACTTTCCCCTGGAAAACCGTTTTATCCGATGCTGCATTTGCAGGCTTCTCCTGTGTAGTTGGTTTGTGACTGGACTTAACTGTGGCAGTGTATAAAAGATTTTGATATTCTGTGAAATACCATGTAGAATTTAAATTTGATACGATAATAATAATTCAGTCCCTGTGACACTGGTTTGGTTTGGGTTTTTTTTTGTTTAACTTCTTCCTTTGAGGTTGGCACTAATCTTTTTTTTTTTTTCTCAAGATGCTGTGAGAAACATTTCATCCAAATGCCAAATAAATTGTGTTCTGTAAGAGAAATGGCCTGTTCCAATGTCTCCTGATTTCTGCACCAGTGTGGTTCCTCAGTGTTGCGAAGGTCGGTCTTGTTACATCACACATTTGAGCTGTGATCTTACAAACAGATCAATAGATGCATTAAACTTCAAGCAGGGAGGCTGCCAAGTCCCTTGGTGTACAAATTCCAGTGGAATTTGCCTATATTAGTATAATTTTAAGGAAGTCTTGGTTTCTACCCAAGAAGGTGAAGTGCAACCTGTTCCTGCTGCATTCCTCAGACCCGCGGAAGATGCTGAGATCATGGGCAGGGGGTGCAGGTGCTTGTGCTGGATGGGAGAGGGTGGTCCAGACCCTCAACTGGTGTGGGGCGGTGTGGTTCTGGGGAATGAACAGAGTTGGTCAGAGAGTTGCCGTGGAGGCAGAGGGGCACAGTCCTGAGCTATGCTGCCTCCATGTGCCCAGCGGGCTCTGGGGAGGCTGGTGGAAAAGCTGGGTGATAGACCTTCAGCTATTCCAAAATATGAGTTCTAAACTTTCCATCACATTCCTAAAGGAAGGTGTTGGGTACCGCACCCTTCCCTTGGTCTTGTTTTGCACCCCATGTGTGGTAAGGGGGCTGGAGGGAGGGCCCCGAGGTGGTTTTGGGTGGGCTGGCAGGAGAAGTTGTGGCAGAGAGCTGTGTTTTGGGGTAAGCAGGAGGTTTCCTGTCTGTTCCTCAGACCGGTGTGCCTCGTACGGCAGATGGCGTTCGTGCTCAAACCAACCCGAAAGCTGCTTTGCATCACGGGTGCATGCAACTCCCTGTGAGCTGGGGGAACTGAACAAGCCGGGGGGTGCAGCAAGAGGCAGCTCTCCTGCCCTCCAGTCCCTTGGCTTGCAGTGAGATGGGAGGGAATGTTGCCTTTCCTGGAAGAGCCTCAATTATTTAGCCAAGCTGGTGGATAGCAGGGAATGTTCTCTCTAAAGACCTTGCTGGATAATTAAGTCTCTTTAAACAGTTGTGTTGGTTTAGTAACACCGGTGCAGCTGGAGCTGGCAGGCTGGTGGGGTACAGAGTGGAGCGATACTGCTTGGTGCAGGGGAGTTCGACTCGATGGCCTTTAAGGGTCCCTTCCAACCCAAAGTGTTCTGTGATTCTATGAATAACAAGTCTGAATCAAATGGTGGTTATCTTTTCTGTCCCAGCAAGGTGCGCTCAGCATCGCTGTGGGGTGCTGCTGTGGAAGTTACTTGTCCGTACTCATAGCGACATGGCTGAGACTCCAGATGGTGGTGTGGTTGGCATGCTGGCTGGAGGATGGGCCCTTTTTGGGTGGGGAAAGCTGTGTTGGCTCTGGCAGCAGTCTGGGGAGCAAGTGCAGTGCCACAGGGCCCCCATGTCCTCACCCCAGACATGGTTCCTGTGCTCCAGGCTGGGAGCTCAGCTCCTACAAATAGACATGGGGGTTTTTTTTGTTGGTTTGGTTTGTTGTGTTTTGTTTTGTTTTTTTTAATGAGCTGCTGTGTGCCATGAGTGCTGTGGAACAAGTCCCTGCAGTGTTGCTGGCCTGTCCCTGTGTCCTGCTTGTGGCTGCAGGATGCGTTCATGGCTGAAAGCCGTCCAGTGTGCAGTGTCATCGTCACCACGGGTGCCACGGAGGGCTCTGCTCTTCCTTTCCTGTGCCCACAGAGGGCAGCTGCCCCTGCAGTCACCTCCGTAACTGCTGTCCCTGGACCAGCGCAGCCCCTAGCTCCCAGTGCTCCATCTCCGGGCCATGAGGTGCTGGTTCAGCTGAGGGCAGTGGGATGCAGCCCTTCCTTCACTGCTGG
>JANHFX010000270.1:0-18658 GCA_027560015.1 Chloroceryle amazona | reverse complement strand
CCAGGGTAAAGCCCTGCAGGTCTCAGCCCTGCTGACAGCTCATGCCTGCCCCAGCACACCGGGGATGGAGCTCGCCACTGCTTGTGTCTTATGCACAAGGTGATTTTTAAGCTTAGGGAAAGTGAAGCAGGGCCAGGCCAGGACTAGAAGAGGAACTGCCTGCACCGCTTTGGCTGCTGCTCTGCTCCGTGTCTGCCTGCGCAGGGGCTCTCATAGCCAATCTGCAGCTTTGGCATGGGCCAGCAGTGAGTCCGGCAGCAGATCCAACACACCTGCCTGGAGCAGGGGCATAGCCGGCATTCCTGCCCCTGGAGCCCCCTTCCTGCCCCCCCAGCCGGGCCCTGCGCCCCCGCTGCCTTTCGTCTCTGCTTGTTTTCTTAGCAGGCGGGTCCCACGCTCACCGAGCCCAACAATTTCCTGCCCGGGTGAACAAATTCCTCTCCCCGTCACAGGTCCCTCCCGTTGACTTCCCACCTTGCTGCTGGATGCCGCCTCCCTCCACTACCCGCACCACATCCCCTCTCTCCCCTCCTACACCCCTGCCTCAGTTTCCTCAGCTGTAACCCCTGTGCAGCTTCTGGGAAGCAGAGCAAAGCCTGTGAAAGTGGGATGATGAGGTTTACATGAGGGCCCTGCAGTTTTGGAGTGATGAAAGAGGTGATGTCTGTTCCCATTTTTAGTGTTGGGGGGCTGGCTGAGCACCCGTGGGGAGGTGGTGATCTGGAGTCGGAACTGGAGGAACCCAGTCCAGCTCAAGCCTGGCCATCAGCTGGGAAACACTGCTGCCAGTGCTGATGGCACTGGGAATGTCCTTAGGTTCATCAGTGAGAGGTGATCCTGGAGTCCCCAGGCCCCTTGAGAGAGTGAGCCTGAGAACAGGATGGGGAGAGTGAGATGATGCTGGGCACTCTCCTGCCCCTCCTCAAGGACACTTCTCAGGTGGGCTTTCCACCCCTACAAACTGCATCAGAGCAGTGGTGGAATGGTGTCCTGGGATGGGCAGGGACAGCCAAGGTGGCACTGCGTGGACAGTGGCATCACCTCGAGGTTCAGAGACCAGTACCAATGGAGCTGCTAGGGAGGCCAGGAAATGAAGTCGTGGGCACAGCCCATCAGGTCCACCTTGGAGACCACCTCCCTGGCTGGCCGGGGGACTGCAGTGCAGGCACCAGCTGCAGCGGACTGCGGCCAGAGTGATGTGATGGGGCGTGGGTTCTGAGCCAGAGAGACCCCCATTTCTGAGGTTGACACTGTTGGCAGAGGGGGCCAGAATGAAGGTGGGTAGGAGCAGTGAGCCTGGTGCAGGCAAACCTGCCAGATGTGCCCTTCCTCCCCACACCCCCTGCGCTGCCAGTGCTCCTACCCACCCATGGCCTGAAAAGAAAGAAAGAAAAAAAACACGTCCCGCCCCTCAGGAAACCTCAAATCAGGGCCAATGTTTTTGAAAGTTTTTTTTTCTCCTCTCTCCTTTAACACATCTGCCAACATAATCTGACCTCTTCCAAATAAATAAAGCCCGCGCGCTCCGACTTTGATCCCGTGCTCCAAGTTTTCTATTTACTTAATTGGCCCATCCAAGGTCTGAGGAGCCGCGGGCCGGCAGCTGCTGCTGCCACATTCCTGGGGGCTTATCGCCTCCCACTCACCTGGTTGTCATTACCATGGCCACCCCCAGCCCCACACTCCCACTGTGGCCACCTGAGCCAGCGCTGCCCCTGCCCCTGGCTGCCTGGCTCTGGCTCCCCACTCCCACGAGGTACCCTGCCCTGCTGCCATGGGGTGGGGGTGACAGGAGTGGGGATGACTTGTGGAGGTTTCATGGAGAATCCTGCTCATCCGGTGCCCATTCTGGACACTGTCTCCCTACTTCACCTCATCTCTGTCTCTGGAGGGCTTGAAGGGAGAGGGACCCCCACATGATATGGGTGTGGGCCACCTAAGCCCATCCCTGTGGAGGGGTGGAGGATCAGGGGCTTCCCCAGGCAGTGTGGGGACAAATGCTTCTCCAGAAAGGGGACCAGAGCTTGATTCACTGCTCTGAGATGCTTTTGCCTCTGTAGAGATCATATCCTGATAACCCTCCCCCGGATTAAGGACCATAAATGTCCCCCACTCATACAGCAGGAGGGAGCATAGAGTTTTGATGCCATGGGGCACCCACAGAAGCTCACCCCTGAGCAATGGCTATCCTTTCTCCTCCAGACCTTCACTGCCCTGCTGCAGACTATCACTGAGCAACTGGGACAGCTGATACCTCCGCAGCAAGCTGCCCGTTTCCTGGCCATGGGGACCCCAGCCTGAGACATGCAGGGCTGGGACCAGCAGAGATGGGAGGATCGTGTTTCTGTCTGCAGCACCACCTGTCCTGAGGGAGAAGACTCTACCTGGCCATGGGAAGATGGAAAGTCCTTGAGGTTGGGTTGTTCCTTTTCTTTCAGCAGATGCCTGTCAGCTATTATTTTTTGGTCCAGGAAAAGAAAAAAAGAATAGGGGTGGCTTCAGGCAGACCCAGACACATGCCTTGGTCACTGCTAAGGCATGAGGATAGATTCCAGCTCCCTGAAACCCCATATGCTTGGCTATAAACCCTCGGTTCCCGGCACCCATTATAATGAGATGTGGGAGCTGGAAGCCACCTACAAGGCCATAGACAGTGCTTGGGTTTGACTGGCAGCAGTATTGGTCCTTTTCCTTATCAATCCTCAGGATGGTGTGAATGGAGGGAGGTAGATGGTCCTGGCCATGTTGCTCCCATGGACCAGCCAAGTCCATGTCCTGGGTTGTAGGAAGCTGAAGGTTAGAGGATGACGTGTCTTGGTCCTAGGGAAACAGCACTGGGAGCTGAGGCTGGAGATTTAGAAAAGGTGGTGATGCTCAAATGGGCGGACATCATCCTCTGCAGGCTATTGAGCATGGGGAAGAAGCTGGGAGGGTGTGACCCAGCACTGCTCCTGCTCTGGGGTGCCAGTCCTCCTCCTGAGAAGTGTATTGGGTTTTTCCTTTGATTAATTCCCAGTTCTGCTTTTTCACATCATGGCTCATAATTTATAAACCACTGGTGGGAAGAAGGAATATTTCACTCCTGAGAATGCCTGGGTGGTGTTGCTGGATGCACCATCTCCGTGATGGATGGACACCATGGGACAGGGGGTGATGGGTCATGTCCAGGGTGCCACAGAGGGGTACTTCCCAAGAGCAGAGGGCTCTGCAGTGCTGGCCTGGGCAGCTGACAGATGTTCCATGTCTAGCCCATGAGGGATGACACTTCCAGCTGCTGTGGCTTGCTGCTGCAGTGGAGGGTTGTGGTGAGTAGAGCGTGCCTGGCTTGGGACAAATGTCACTCCCTCAGCTACACCGGCTTCTGATGACATGCTCTCCCCACTCACATGGCCAGCTCTGAAGCCAGTATAAATCCTCATTGACACTGACCATGGTGATTCGGTATGACTGGTCTGTCCAAGAGCTCCTTTCTCTGGAGAAGTGACCCCAAGACCACCAGTATGCCTGTGCCATTCCTGCCTTACTGGCAGCTGTCTACTCCGCTGTGTTCACCCAGGGATTGAGAAAGGTCTCGTCTTTGTCTTGCTGGGAAAGCCTTGCTGCCAGAGATCTCAGATGGCTTCACCACCCAGATTGTCCTGCTGCAGCCCTTTTCCCAGCTCTTTGAAACTACTTTTAGATGCCTCCTCAGCTGTCTGGCTCTGCCTAACCCAATGCAGACAGCACCACCATGAGCTCTACCCAGCCTCTCCATATCCCTCTACTTGATGAACCAGTTATTTACAAATGACAAGCTTGGCCTGTTGATGCCTCCCAGTGACACCCATCAAGGTCCCAGATAATTCACCCCTTTTGCTCGATGCTATCTCAGGGGGATTATGTGGGCAGCACAGCCAAAGTGGGACAAGGAAGAGGCAAAGAGGGGAAGGAGGGAAGGAAAGGTGGTGTCGGGTGGGATTTCAATGTCTGACATGTTGACGTTTCCCAAGTAGAAACCAGTCACTCAACATCTGGCTGCGAATCTTACGTCTTGCTTAAGAGCAACTCCAGATGTTCGCAAGACCTTTTTTTAATTATTTTCTTTCTTTCTTTCATTCTTTTCTTCTCCCCCCTCCCTCCCAGCTACTCTTGACTCACTAAATCAAGGGAGACAGGCTTTTAACTCTCTGGAAAGAAATAAACGGCTCAATGGTGAGATGAAACGAATTCTCTGGAACTGTGTGAGCAGATGTGTGTTAGGGGAGGAAAAGGGGGGAGCAAGGTGAGGGAGATCAAGAGAAAGAGAAGGGCACATCTACACGGCCATTTCTTTAGTATGAGGTGCCCCAGCTGGATGCACAGCATGATGGCCAGAGGGATGTGCAGTCTCCACTGAAGCAGGACTGGTGAGAGCAGGAGTTGTGGCTGGAGGGAAAAAAATGAGAATGGATCAGTTCCTGTTTCCCTGGGTTGACTGGTGATTTCCTCTCCAGTGTAACTGGGTCCAGTTCTTACCTCCTGGAAGTGGCTCAGAGCCAATGGGGTCAAAAGAAGGATGAATCTGGTATGTTGATGATGCTCATCCAAAGAGGTGATTTATGATCCCTGTCGGGAATGGGAGAATGAGCAGCCAAACAGCAAGAAACTTGGGAAAAGAGAAAGTTTGTCAGGAGGAGGGGAGAGGTCAAAGGTGAGAGAGATGAATGAGAGAAAGATGGAGGAGAGATGAAAGGAAGGTCCAGAGATACAGAAACGTGGTTTCTCTGTCATGTTTCTTGACTCCTGCTGAAGATCTGGCCTATGCCAGTCAGTCCTCAGTGCTAGTGCCCACTATGTACTATACAGAGAAAGGCCTCACATATCTTTGATGTCCTAGAGCTGCTCCATCTGCAATCTCTTCAGGCAGAGAATCACTATCACGGTGCCTGTCTCCCATTATCTACACTATCCCCTCCTGAGCCATCACCTCCATCTCCATCTATTTATCAGAGCCGCTTTGCCTGAGTTCAAATGCTCCCAGCCTCTGGCAGTCTCATCCCTTCCCTGCGGGGCTTTGTAGACTCCTTAGATAAAGCCATGGGGCTTAAATCATCTGCTTTCTTCTTTTCCTACTTCTATAACAGTACCCTGATGAACAGTGTTGTAGGGGTAGCACAAGAAAAGCTAATTTTTCTGCCTTCCTCTTATAATTAATGAGACAAAACATTGGGTGACCACTGTAGTCATCCTAGGGAAGCAATCTGATGGCATCCTGAGGATGACATCAGCCTGGGAGAGCTCGTCTCAGAGAAATGTGCCATTAAGAGACAGTTAGGACGACAGAATGCAGCTCTACATCATTTAACCCACACCAGAAACTTGCCATTGGCCGTAGAGCAACTAAGGATCCAAGCACCTGCACCAGAACCTCTAATTCAGCGCTCAGCATATGGTGCTTACCTGCTTATGCCAACACTTCTGCAGGACGCATCCCATCAGGGCTAGCTGAATGCCAAAAATGCAGTGGTAGGCAAGGCTGATTCTTTGGCCTGGTGAAGTCCAAACTCTTAAGCAAGTAGTTCCAGATGCCTGCCTCCTGACAATGATGGAAAGGATCCCAACTTTCAAAGAGCTGATGCTCAACATCCTCTCATATCTGGGTCTCCAAGAGGTTTGAAGCCTGGAAGTGCATACACCCCTGCAACCTTGTTGAGGAGTTTTCACTGCACTGTACACACCTGAAGCTCACAAGAAACCCTCAGAGACATGTCTGGCAGGAAGAGCCCTTCAAAAAAATGACAGAGGAGGTCTCCTGAGTTCTAGAGAAACCGCAAGTACTGTCCAGCTAACAAATGGCTGCTAACACAATTCTGCAGAGCAGCTCAGCTCATTCATGTTCTGGAGCTGTGGAGCAGGAAAAGGTCCTCTGGGATGGCACCACAGGTTCTGCCACCGTTGTGGTGTGTTCAGGGGCTGATGAGAAGAAATAACCTGGTTTCCATTCGAGTAGCTTCCATGCACCAGCCACTTGTCCATGGCCAACACCATGTTCAATGGTCAAGAACTATGGGAGACTGGAGCACCACGTCTGGAGAACTCCAGCTCCAGGTGGGCCCATGGCATCCTGGCCTTGGCTCAGCTGCAGGTGGCCTGCAGCTTTGCTGGGCTCCAGCTCAAGCTGTGGCTATGGGAGTTCCTAGGCTTCCTGCCCTGGAGCTGGGGTCTTGGCTCTTGGTTCCTGGCTCTGGAGAGTGAGGCCAAGAGGCCATCCTGGATCTCAGGAGGACCTGTGCTTCAAAATTTTCCAAACAAATCACTCGGATTATTTCTAACTGACATTTTTTGGAGCGATTTTCCTTCTGCCAGAGGCAATGACTTGATTTATTAATTTTTCAAAAATTCCTTATCCGAACCCCCTGGATGCTTGGAATAGGATGGAGAGAGGGCTGGTGAGTTTGGTGAGAGCAGGCCCACCAGACCTGCCTGAATCTGGCAGACCTGGGGGGGCTCTGTATCCTGGCACCTCCTTACTGCTCCAGGCTTGCAGATGGGCTCTGCAGCACCCCCCTGAGTGCCCATAGCCACTCCAGAGCCCTACAGCTCACTGGCACTCATTGGCTGGGGTCAGGGTGCTCTCAGTCCTGTGCCTGGAGCCCACCAGTGGGAGTGGCTGGGATGCAGTCATCAGCTCATCAATGAGGAAAATTCTAATTTTCATGTTTTGTTATCATTTGCCTTTCACTTTCTGGCCTTTCCCCTTGGCTGGGGGAGCCCTGGGGGATCTCCAGGCTTGAGGAGGGACACCTGTCCCTTGGACAGGGCATGTAACCATCTCCATACCCTAACCATGGGGCTGCACCACCTTCCTGTGTATGGGTGCAGGCCCCAGTCTGTGCTGGGCAGGCACCATGGGAAAGACGCAGAGCGGCAGGGAGGGGGTGCAGCAGGGACCAGCTTGGCTGAAGCCCCCCAGGTCTCCCCACATCCCCAGAAATCACCATGGGGATCTCAGCAGTGTGGGGAGGTGATGACAAACCAGGACCTTACTGGGAGGAACTTGTCTGCCAGAGACAAAAAATGCATAGCTTTGCGGTGTGCATCTTCCCGCCCTGTCCTGGGCAGAGGTGGTTCCACTGGTGATGGGGATGGACTGGGGATAGCCCTGTTGGTCTCTGAGAATCCGCAGCTCTTCCATCAACCTCCCATCACCCCTTACTCCTTGCGATGCTGGCTTCAGAGGTGGAGACACATCTGACAGGCTTTGCCAGTGCATCTTTTTTTGAGTGTTGTGTTGTTGACACCTCTTCTAAGGGCTGCTCTCTGCCCAGAGCACCTCCTGCCCACACTCCTGCAAACAGCACCTGAAGCATCAGCTGCTCTTCCCAGCATCAGGGAGCAGCACCAGGGGCTCACCACCTTCTCCTGACACACAGAACAGTGGCTGTTGGCAGCAGGTCTTCACCTCCACCCCACATCACAAAGCCTCAGAGGTTTGAGGCCATGGTGCAGGAGAGGTGGTGGCACTGTGCTGCCTAGGGACAGGAGCCATCTGAGCAGGGGGACGAGGGAAGTGAAGCTCCAAAACACCTGCATCCCCAGGAATACTGCTGTTTGCATGGGGACAGAGCAGATTTTTCCCCTCTGGAGAGGCTGCAAAATTCAGATGGAAAAAAAATATATTTTCCAACCATTATATTTCACAAAAGGAGCTGTTCATCCACTAAAAATATAGGTGACAAGTACAAAAGACATTTGGCATTATAAAGCAGGCCAAATCTTCAGATCGAAGATATATGGTACGCAACCAGGTCCCAGCTTCAATCCACTCCTATACTGTAAATTCCAATTACATCATGCCGCCTTGTTTAAATACCGTGAAACCTGGCTTATGCCCTAAGTATGTTTTATATATTGCCACATCCATTTGAAATAGATGGGCAATGTGTTTTACGGCACATGTGCAAATATCTCCGTATTTTTCCATCTGGGGGTTTATGGGATCTTTCAGAAAATTAATAATGGGGCTCGGAGGAAATGTTCGACTTGGAGGCAGTAGCGGAGATTTATGGCCATCCTGGTGGATGCCAGGGAAAAGTCTGAAAGTGCCCAGAGCAGACAAAGGCCCCACAATTTCACCAGGCACTCCCTGAGAGCTAATTCTGCATAACAGACCAGACTGGGAATTTCCCTGCGTGAGACAGCAGGTTGATGGGATTGCTCGAGAAGTAGAGGAGCTGCACACTGGAGCAACAGATGGGGCTGGAGGTGGGGGATCAGCACCCATGGGGCTGCTGCCACACGGCTTGGATCCAGGCGGGAATGTCTGAGCCTTGCTGGCGACTGTGACGGTGCTGCCCAGCTACCCCACTGGCCCCCTTCATTCACCCTGCCTCGCTCCCAGCTTCAGGCACTGTCCAGCTGTGCTGGGAAAGGGACAGTGTGAAGATCTGTATGGGTGGGCTGGACAAAGTCACACTGATTTCTGTCTCAAGATGTGAGCCAGAGCCTGTTGGGCTCTGCTGGGCTTGCTGATGGATGAGCAAATCCTTGCTGTCACAGCATGGAGAGCACCAAGGATTCCAGGGGCACTGACCCCATCAGCCATGACCCCATCTCAGCCAGGTCCCAGGGCTTCAGGGATCATGGCATGGGAGGCCAGCAGTACTGGGAAGGGACATTTAAGTGTCACTGCATACCAAAAGCCTCAAATGGCCAAGAGGTCGGGTTAGTGACCCATTGCACAGTCCCAGAGCTGCAAGCATTGGAGAAGCTTTGGTGCTGCTGTCATCTGTCTGGCAGGGCACAGGCAGGAGACAGGCAGGATGAAGCATCTGACTTTACACTGCTGCTTCAGAGGTCTCTGTGGGGATGCTGGTGCCAGGGAGAGACCCAACCCAGATGCCTCCGAAATGCTTGGATGTGTGGAGCTGCTCTGTCCCTCTCTCCCTGCTCCGTGAGCAGGATCATGGTCTCCACTGCAGCAAACCCAGGGGTCAGCTGGTGGTTGCATGCACCTGGTCTGGCTGCTGCTGGCTTTCTGACAGGCAATCCCTCCTTGGAGATCCCTCAGCACCAGCCGTTTTCTGGGAGTGCCACCTCTCCCTGTTCCTCCCAATAAACAAAGGCAATGATTTCCCGTCGCGTGGGTGCAGTGAGGGGGAAGTGGCGGGTGGTGTTTATTTTGACAGCAGAAAGGCCCGTTCTCCAAGCTCTCGGCATAGTGTGTCTTGTCCAAGATGAAAACATTGGCTGTTTATTTGAGTCTCAGGGTGGCTGTGTAAATAGAGGACTCGCGTGAACAGATGCCGGCTGGTGGCTCGGCAGTGAGGGTCTGATCCTGCCCCGTGCAGAGGTCCCCAGACCATCATTGACTTAACAGAGATGGGACATCTTCTGAACAAGCAACCCTATGCAGGTCCTGTGCGCTACAGCCTGGGGATGTGAACAGCAGAGGATGAAGTGGGGTGAAGGGATGATGTTGTGGCAGCAGCTGAGCTGTGAAAGCCTGGAAGAAGGCACAGCCACACTGAGCCCAAGTCACAGGGGGACCAACACAGCTTAGTCAGGGCAGCAGCATCTCTGGGTGGGATGGTCCTTTTATGTCACTGTCAAACATCATGGCACAACATCGTAGTGATGCCTTATGGCCAATGCATCACAGATGCAGGTCATGGGGTGCAGCAGGGCCCCCCCTTCCCATGGCACTGGTGGGGACCACTCTTCTCTTTTGCCTCATCCTTACCATTGCTGCTGAGGTGGGAAAACCCCGGCAGGAGGGAGTTGACGGGTTTCTCCAGATGGTGCCCTGCTGACCCCAGCCGTTCCCCGTCTTCGGCGCTTCCTTAGGAAAACACAGTGTGGGCCAGCCCATCAATTAATGGTTTCCTCATGTTCCCCCTGTGCAGCCAACATGGGAAGCTGCCTCCCTGCTCCCCAGGGTCTGCTGAACTGAGCCCCTGCTGCCCCATGCCCCTGTGCCCCACATGGGTACCCTGTGCACATGTGGACCATGTGTTTAACCAGGGAATTGTGCCCTAATAAAGATGCTCAGGGAAATAGATCAGTTGGATGAAGGAATAAATGAACAAATGAATGAATGACACGGTGATTAACGCTGATGTAATAAATGTCCCCAGGGCTTGTAAAAATACACTTGGCATTTTGAAGAATAGCACATTTCCCACCGTTTTGCAAGGATGAGAGTGGCTGAAGGAACTAAACCCCCTGCACACTTGGATGACATGGTCATGAGTGGGAAAAGGGTTTCTTGATCTGGTCCTGCAGCCCCTCTGGCAGGAGCCACCCCTCTGAGTGGCTGCAGATGGCTGGAAGAGCCCCAGGCAGGGTTGAGAAGGGAGGAGGAAGGCTGGGAAATGTAGAGGCTGAGGTTTGTTTAGGAAGCAAAATTTGGGAGGCTAATGAAACTGGTGAGGGTAGTAAAGAACTGAATAAAAGGCCATGCCTGGGGAAAGGGTGTAAATGGGGTGCTGAGTTATCAAGGGCATGATGGACCCCGCATGGGCTTTGCCCCTGCAGGCTCACTCTGATGGGAGCTGGTGAGCTCTGGTCTCACCACAGGAGGACTAAGGGAAAATCACTTGAAATCTTCACATTGCATTGGGGAAGAAAGGTGAGAGAGGGAGGTTTTGTGCCTTGGAGGAGTGCAGAGCTGTTGTCTTCTGCAGGACAACTGCAGGTCCCGGCTGTAGGACTCTGTCCACTGTTTAGAACACTGCTGCCTTCCCTGACTGGTCCTGAGGACTGCCAGGATGAAGGATGTGCTTGTACAGGTTGCCATATTTGAGGGATGGCAACAGGATACTGTTCCCTAGTACACCATGTCTGCAAGAGACAAAACGCCACTTTTCCTTGTTATTAACCACAGAAGCATGGAAAGGACATGCTGGCAGGGCCACCATCACTGCTCTGTGGCAACTGGAGTCACTACTAAAACCCACATAGAGCTGCATCACAGGACAGGGAGAAGTTGCTCTGTGTATCAGAAAGCACTGAGGAAGTGAGGAGAGCAAGGAGAACACATCAGGCCATGACAAGAAATGAAGCAAGTGGGTCTTGCCCCTACTTAGAGACCTAGCTCCTCAGCAGGTAGTATGTTCCTAGAGCCCAGCACTGAGCTGTGCCCCATTGGCCAAGCAAAATGCTCTTCTCTTGACGGCACTGAACCTCAGGGAGGTATCCTCCTGGGGGATTCAGGTCTATCTTTATCTATATGGACTTTGGTCACCAATAGAAAAATAATGGGAAATAACCTGTATATGAATCCATCTGTCTGCCCACTCATCTGTCTGTCAGTCCACTAAGGTGGAGGTAGGTTCAGCAGTCTGAGATCCTGTGATCTCTTTTGAGTGGAGCTGGCTAGATGACATGGAAAAAGAGCATCGACTTTTCTGTAGTATTCTCACATTTTGCTTCCTTCTTTGGCCAAATTTCGGGTTTCCATGAAAAATGTCCATTGGCATTTTAAAATGAGACAAATTTCACCCAGCTGCAAAATGCAGTCCCAAAGCGGGGAGGGGTTGGGGGGGTGGAGCGTGCAAACGTGGCCTCTCTGTCAGCCTTTGAATTTCAAACATTTTCCCCTAGTTGAATACTGGGAAAAAGTCAGCTAAAAAAAAAACAAAAAAACCAATTCAAAATGTACATGGTCATTTTGGCCCTTCCTGCGTGAGGATGAGGCATCTGCCGCCTGGAGCAGCCAGTCCCAGCACAGCATTTCTTGCTGTGCGCCTGAGCCTGAGCTCAGCCAGATGCTGCGTGGGGCCGGAGAGAGCTGCGCTCTAGGAAATGGGAGTGCGCCGGAGCGTGCTGAGCAAAGTCTTCTCAGATCCCTTGCTGAATTATTATTTTTTTCCTTGAAGAGCTGGTTTGGGGAACATACGTCTTCATTGTGGCAAAGCAAGTTTGTGCTGCAGCATCTCTTGCCCTTGAAAAACCCACATGACCACCAGGACTGTGGTGATATCATCTGCTGCCACCCAAGTTTCCCTCCCAGTGTCACCCATGGGCTCTGGCAGTACTCCAAGGTGACCACCAAGGTGGTGACTGGGGCTGGGAGGGTGCAGGCAGAGGTGGAAGTACCCCATCGCAGCTTCAGAGTGCCAGAACTTGTGCCAAGCAGCCTCCCATTGCAGCAAGGTGGGCAGGAAGGCAACTCCTTGCTTGACTGCTAATTCTATTTTTTCCTTCGTCAAATTAGCTTTGAAAGCAGTTAAGCCTACTGGAAATTTGTCTTGATTGCTTTTCTTTTAACTGTGCCTTTGTTTAGGTGTTATTGTTATGAACAGCAATGAAATAATTACATAAGCGATTAACGAGTATATAAAAACAATACCTAAATAAAATAAACAGCAAGTAATATAATTAATGTTTCTGGTTTCTTAAGTTACAGCTCTTGGACAGTGATGGAAAGGTGCAGTTTTCCCAGCTGTGTAACCCCACATCCACAAAGCCCTGCAGGTTTTGGGTAACTCCAGATGCCTGAGCTGACAGAGGAGTGGAGGTGGGTGGGGGTCTGGGGAGACCCCCCGTTCTTGCCTGATGAGTCGAAGGAATACAAAGAAGCTGTCTGGAGGCTGGTGACCCAATCTTGGTGCGGTGAAAGAGCTCTCTGGGGTCCTCATTGTACCCAGACAGGTGGACAACTACAGAGACAAGCCTGGGGGCCACGATGCACCACGAGTCATCATTCTCTGGTGAATCTGGGGGACGCTCAGAGCTAGTCCCATGGCTTGCCCTGAGCCCCCTCTCATCCAGAATCAAAACTGGGGGGAAGTTCTTGCAGTGTTCATGAAATCCTGGGGATCAGCGCAGCCCTGACCTGCAGAGCTGGGGGTGATGGGAGAGAGAAACACTTTGGGAAAACCCTCCAGCTTCTCAGCCCACATGCAGACTGCACACAAAGAAGATACAAAATTAGACAGTCAGTACTTATTAGATTTGTGTTATTAAAAATAATAATAATAAAATAATAAACCCCCCAAACGTACATATCTTATATGTTACACTGTGGTCCATAACAGTCACTGGCTTGTATTTTTACATATTTCACAGATGCTACCACATTGCAGAGCCAGGGTCCCTCTGCACAGGCACCCTCGGGATGGTATTTACACGACACATGTCCAAGGAGCCAGACCCAGGGTACCCCAAGAAGCACAGCAGAGCCCACCCCCAAATCTGCACAGGGTGACTCACAAAGAATCTCACCAGCATCCTGGATCTGCCCTGTCCAGTCATACATTTAAATTATAAAGCAAACAGAAAAAAAGATAAAAAGGCACATAGACGCGTGTGGGGATTTAAGTATGTGTCTGGGACCAGCTCCATGTCTCAGTCCCCTGGGCAGTGTTGCTTCTCCCACAAAACCCGCTGCAGCAAACATCAGGCACAGCTTGGCAGGATGGATTCCCCAGCTGGGGTTGTCCCCCCCTGCACTTGGGGATGCCTCTGGTGGCATTTGGTATCTGGCTTTGGTTAAATGTGGACGGGAAGAGTTAGAGTGGTGAGGGGCTGCGCAGCACAGGGTCTGTGCCCAGCTGGCATGCAGGGTGGATGCGATGTCACACATCACCACCCCTCTCTGCAAAGGTTCTCTTTTCCCCAGTGAGCTGCTTGCATGGCAAGTGGGGCAAAGAAAGGCACAGCCATGAAAGCCAACTCAGCAGCGTTCCTGCAAGGATAGCACAGCATCCTCCAAACTGCTGGCGGTAGCATCTGTGCCAAGCCCTGCCCCAAGCTGCGGGGCAGGACAAACAGCATCTCCACACAACCCTGTGATGCTTCCACCACTGTGCTCAGTACCCCAGCACCACCACTGGGTGAAGCAGCCCTGGTGTCAAAAGGCCAGCCGAACCCATGTGCAGGGGTTTTCAGCCAGATGTGCCAGACAGAGGGAGAGATGGAATAAAGATGAATTCTTGCTTCGCTCTTTGGGGTGACAGAAGTAGAAGTCAGAAAAATGTCTTCCAGGCAGCAGCCTTAATTAAGGTGCAGAGCGGCCTGCTCCAGTCTTTGGCCGGGATCTTAGGACATCTCTCAGCCAAAGAGAGTGCCTCTCCTCAGCAGCAGCCCATGGCGTAAGTGGAGATCCTGCCCCAGTGATTCTGATTCACCCCAGCAGGACACCCACGTGCACTGGGACACTAGCTAGGATCCATCCCTCCTCAACAGCAATGCAAATTGCAGATATGAAACACGAGGAAAGAGCTGGATGGGAGGATAAATTGAGAACTTCAACCACAAACATCAAAGCCCTCAAAGAGGACTCTGCGTCTTCAAGGGAGGAGAAATCAAATGCCAAAGGAAACCCTGGAGACTTCTACCACGGCAGGCTGTACAGAGCACTCTTTGGGGAGCACAGACACATCACACCTCTCCTGAAGGCTGTACTTGCTTGGAGAAAGCATGTGCCTTCTGCAGCCCTGCCCTGATGAGCATCCATGCCCATGGAGCAGTGGTGCCACCCTGCTCTTTTGGGGACTGTGGATTTTAAGAAGAGAGGCCAGTGAGACCCACACTGCACAGGGTGATGCTGAGCAGCCCCTGGGGCCATAGGGATGACCCCAATGGGAATCCTGTCTGTGCACAGCCAAAGCATGTTCCACTATTGACTCTTGCATGAGGACTGCCAGGTGAATGGGGTCAGAGTGAGCCTGGGACAAGGGCAACAGCTCTGCTTCCTGCACTCCTGAGTGCGAGCAGACATGGGAGGAAGAGGAAGGCTGGGTGGTCCGCTATGGCAGAGGCCAATAGCCTATGACAACTGGAACAAGAGGAACCAGGAATGGGACAGTCCCCTAAGTGTAGCTGGAGGAGGGAAGGGAGGGTCTATGTCAGATGTGTTGCATAGGACCAAATCATCCAAGCCTAATTGGTTCTATATACGCTTTGCCTCTCATCTTCTGTCCTTCCCTCCTGTCTGCCCTGGCCCTGTGTAGGCACTCTGGCATCCACAGGACCTGAAAGATGGCACCACAGACCCCCTACATCTCTGATAATCCACTTTCAGTGTCTCCAGCAGCTTCACCAATGCACCAGGCTCCCTGACAATGGTCCCACATCCCCCAGTGCCTAGATCATCATTCCCCAAACTCTCCTGTCCTGAACCCCAACAGTGGTCCACCAGTCTCTTCAGCTGCAGGCTCCAGCAGCACCCTGGGATGCTGGAGCCCAGAAACACCAGATCACCCATAGATGGGAAGTCCACAAAAGCTGCTGTGGGCTCAAAGGGGCAAAGCATCATCCTAAAGCACTGGAGGATTGTGATGCAGGCTACGATACCTTGCTGAGCTATTCAATAAGCAAGGCGAGATTTGTAGGGAAAGGAGTATCTGTTGTCAGATGACCTATTATTTCTACTCATATTTATTATGCCAAGACCGCTACAACCTCAACATGGGAAGACACTGACATCTGTTTGAAGTGGAGACTAATATACAGTGAAGAAGAAATAAAACACCAGAGGTGGCTCAATGAAAGCTCTTCTTTCTTCCTTCCTTCCACCTCTGCCTTGTGCATCTCCTTGGACAACCTTGGCCATAGCAATACTTCCCAGGAGACCACATGGCTCTGAAGGATGCACACCAAGGCAGATGGTCTCTTGGTGTCAGCTCAGTAGAAACAGGTGGAAGTATGTCAGTTGGTACCAGATGAGAATATGGGGACATAGATCTGGGTGGATGGATGATAATACACAATGGCTCTGGTCAGCCTGCTCACTCCATCCCAGATCCTGCTGGCAGGAGGGGAAAATGGGTGTCTCCAGGTCTCTCCTGATAGGTTGCCTGGACTATGCACCAGGATAGGTAATGGCCACGGGGTTGAGAAATCTGTCCCTTTTTCCATGGTGGACATGGCTCCACCTGGGTGAAGCCACCAACCCACTTCCAGGGCCTGACTCCTTCCCATGACACTGCAGCACTGCATGGGTCCTGCTCCAGGCTGGTCTGTGTAAACTCAAGGTCACCAGAGAATCATGACTTGCAAAAGTTCGTTTTTTCTTCCTGGTGGAGAGCCTGGGGCTGGTCCCTCTGCAGCATGGGATGGTTTCCATTGAGCCTGCCCATACACACATCAAGATGAAGGACAGAAGACTCTGACCTGGGCAAGAATTACAGAGGTCGGTCTGACAGCAGCACATTTTCAGAGAGTGAGGAAGATGCAGACCCTGGGTGCTGGAGAAGGTAGAGCTGTCAACTCAGATGTCAACACTGGGCAGAAGAAGACTTTGTTAAAGGGAAAAGCCTAGAAACGAGTGGTGTCAACAGCACACCCGGAGAAGGACACCAATCCCCTTTGAGCTCCTTCAGGCTACAGGCACCCAGGGAATCTTGCTCCACTTTGCTCCTCATTAAAGGTTTGTCATTACTGTGTTATTTTTAATACACTCTTAGAGAAAGAGACCCACATGCTGAGCCCCACATGCACACGCACACACAAGGGGAACCCCATTACCAAAATATACACTATAGACAGAAGAGTCTGTTCACACTATATATATGTACAGAGTCTCTGGGTGCAGTCTGGCAGCACACAGCTGGGCTGGGGCTGAGCACGGGGTGGGACGGGATGGGTGGAAACCCCTCAGGGCTTCACGCACTTCCCTTTCTTCTCCCGCCGCTGCAGTTTCCGAAGACGACGTGTCCAGGCATCCCGCCACTGGATGACCAGGCTGTTCTTGTCGGCCATCAGTCCCGGCCGGTCAGTGGAGTTTTCGCTGATCCCCATGACCAAGTACTTCTTGCTGATCTGGATCTTGGGACACTTGCAGGACAGGTCTTTCAGGTGGATCCACAAGAAGTTGTCGCCACGCTTGACCCGCTCGTCGCGGCATTTGTAGACTGAGAGGATGTTGATGGTGAACTTGGCCCAGTTGGCCACCGTCTCCATTTCCAGGATATTTACCTGGACCACTGAGGGAAAAAACAAGGAGACACAATGATGGGGGGTGCTTTGACTTGCTCCCAAAAAGATGCTTTGGCAACAGGAACTGCCCATGCCCAGCAGCCCCATCTGCCTCATCCATTGAACCTTTGTGAGGACTATTTTGGGGACCCTTTTCCATGCCAGGTGCTCTCCATCCCCTGGGACATCTACATCTCCCTCACCCATGGCCAGACTGTGGCCAGCTCTCAACTGGCTCTGCAGCAAAGCCCAGTGTGGCCCAGGGAGGAATGAGGTCCTTACCATAGTCCTTCTTGCAGTACTTCTTCATGTTAATCTTGTAGTTGCCCTTGGCTGGCTTGCAGTAGGAGTCACAGTCTGCAGAAGAAGAACAGAGTGTTGAGCACTAAAGGGCTTGAAGCATATAGGGTCCTGTCCCACCACAAGGGAAGAGGAAACACTGTGGAGGGGACAGCAGTAAGATCCAGCCTGGCAGAAGGTGGTGGGTAGTCCACATCCCAGCCCCCTCCAGAAGGCTCCTGAGCCTGGGTTGCTGCTGGGGATGGGGGTCTGGCAAGTCTAGCTGCCCCCTTAGCAGCTCACAGGGTCTGGAGGATCAAATCCCAGCATGAACATTTACACCACTTCATCTGGGATGAGAAATCAAGTGGCTTTGGGCCCATCAAGCAGACTGTCACCTCCTGCAGTGATGGTGATGGTGTCCTGCAGGATTAATCGGCACAAGGGCAGTGGTGGGATCCTGGGGACTCTCCTCTGGGACACAGAAGGGAATGGATGGGAGAAATGCAGGTGAGGTGATGGTGGCCACCATGGTGAGCAGGCAGGGCCAGGGAGACTCTCCAAGAAGAGTCAACCAGAACAGCCCAGCAGAGCTGAATGACATGGGGAAGAGAGGATGCAGCACCAACCTTTGGCCCCACATGGAGGAGACCCAAAGCAAGCTCTGGCCCCTGGCCATGAGGGGGTGTGATCCTCAGGTGATACTCAGCCAAGGGGGGGTGTGATCCTCAGGGGATACTCAGCCCTCAGGAGTCAGGGTGGTGGGAAGCATTCTCATGGGGCAGCCCCTACAGAGATGTGCACCTTATTCGTGTCCCAGAAGCAGGAAAGAGGACTCAGGGCAGGGGAAGCAGGTGGGTGAGGGAAGCGGCTCTGCTCTGCTAGGTCACTCCTGCTGCTCAAGCATCCCCTGCTCAGTCTGCACCAGAATGGCTGCAGAGGCCACAGGACTCTCCTCCACCCCAGCAACATCACTCCCTGCTGCCCCTCAGCTCCAGGCAAGGCTCATGTCCTCAAGGAGTTTTTTTCCTGTGCATTTCTAAAGATCACAGATTTGCATCTGAAGCAGAGGGAGGGCAGGGAATGCCTCTTTCCTTCTCCCCAAAGGCTTTGATCACAACAATTGCCCAAAGCAGCCCTGTTCTCCTCCTTTCTTTCCCCCTGCCATCTTCCTTTGAACATCTCAATTTGTCTCTTTCCAAATGGCATGTTTTTTTTCTAAGCACATCTTTCTTCTTTTCTCTCCCTCTCGAAGGTCCTCTCTCTGGCTTGGCCCCATGTCCCAGGACAGAGCCAGCAGGCCCTGAAGTTGTCTTTGTTTCTGGGTTGCCACAGTGATCACTGGTGATGGAGATGAGGGTCTGGGGGGAGCTGGGGGAGTAACAGCACCCTATGCCAAGGGGAGGAGGAAAGAGGAAAGAAAGAAGCCCAGGAGCACAAACTCGCCCTGGGCTCTGCTGGTCTCCTTTCTGCTGGGCTCCTTTTTATCAGGGACTTT
>JANHFX010000269.1:0-43318 GCA_027560015.1 Chloroceryle amazona | reverse complement strand
CCTTTGGGGAGGGAGGGGGGTTAACAGAGAGCGTCTGTTGGGTCTTAGGGGCTGCCCTGACCCTAAACCACGACATGTAGGCAGCTCATAACTGGTTCTTGACTAAGGTCAACATTACAACAACATTTAACCACTTTACCATGACAAAAAGAGCGAAAGAGTTAACTGCAACATACATCTCTACATATATTGTAGCACATCAAATACACTTTTTAATAACTTGGTTTTAGATGTGTGATCACAGATATCAAGCCTTTTATTTTCTCAGACCTGTCCAACATTTTCTGTGCAACACTCTTGATGGCTGGTACATAATTGATATACTATGTATCATCTACATTTCATAATCAGAAACCCAATGGCTGAATTAGACTGATTTAGAGAAACATCATGAGTAAATTTAATCCAACACAAAAATTTCTTTTTAAGGTTCCTTAGGGTCTCCCTTTGAACCAACTTGAAACTGTCAGAGTATTAAAAAAAAAAAGAAAAAGAAAAAAAAAAGTAATTCTCTTTATGTTACAGAAAAACTGTATGTAAATCACACAAAAATATTTTCCTTCTGTAATGCAAAGGTCTCAACTGGAATACCATGTTTAACTTTGAGCACTGTGCTTCAGAAAAGGCAGGCATTCATTAAAGAAAGTTCAGAAGAGAGCAGTACCAATGATAAGCAATCTACAAAAAAACATCCCTAGAAGAAAAGACTGAATTAATTGAGTTTCCTTTACTTAGAATGGAGGAAAATTGAAGAGCTCAAAAATAACAATGTTCATATATGCTAAAGGTTGACACAAAAAGGAAGGTTCTACATGTCTACAAGGAATAGAATGAAAAGGAATGAGCTAAAATTTAGGAAAAACTAAATGAGCCTTAAGTCAGGGTAAACACTGAGATATGAATGACTAGATTCTGTCAAAAAACAAGCAAGACACTCATCTACCATTTTCAGTTTCTATGTTTAGGAGCACCAAGCTGGGGTAGACAAACTTGTGAGATGTCCCTAAATAAGTAACACATCCTAAATGTTTATTAAACGTCTAAAATTTGTTTATTCTCAAAACAAGAAATCAGAATTTGATTTCAAGTTAATAGCACTCATATGGTTCAAATAGATATTCCTTTTTCTACAGGATTGTTAATACTCAAGAGCATGTGCAATCTGGGTAAATTGCACCAGCATTTTTCTCAATTAGCAAATTAAATCATATTAAAATCACTGGCAAACTGCCTTTATAATATTTTTGCTATCTTGGCTTTTTCCTTTTCTCTCTGTAAATGTTTCTGGTGTGAAGCTATGTTGTTATGTGCCAACACAGTAGTTCCCTCAGTCCTCAAAAAGCAGACATATGTTGGCACTTACCCATCTCTAATTTTGTCAGAGTACTTCACTTTCTCTCACAGTGTTCTTCTTGGCACAGATATCTGCCAGCAACTGACAAAAAAAAAAAAAAAAAAATAAAAAAAATAGAAAAAGATTTTACTTTCAGGGGCAATCCCTGTCAGCAGCTCTACTTGACTGTTATCCTTGCCAGAGATTGTCCCTTCTGCCTGCTGACATCTACATGGACACCCTGTTGGTTTTGTCACTGCTGCCATCACTTTCAGGGGCCCAGTTCTCTGTTAAAGAATATCCATTTAAGCCAATTGTTTGTATTAAGCTAGCTAGAGAAAGCAGCACTACTTCAATCAATATGATCCTGATTTAATTTTCAAGATTTTTGTGTGTATAACTGATATATGAAATGTAGTACAGAAGTTAAAAAAAAAATAAAAACTCCCGATTACTATAAAACTTCTTCTTTGAAGGATCCATGCATACTGCCCAAGAGAAATGGTATTCACAGATTTCTATCAAAAACAAAGTTACTAGAATGTCTTAGAGCCCATCTCTGTCTTCTCTACACTCTCCCTTCATGCATTTATGTTCATTGGTAAGATTCTCCCATGGTTCTTAACTTCTCTGTCCTAAAAAGCTCCAGCTCTCTAAGCTTCTCTTTGTACAACAAATGCTCCAAACACTTAATCAGCTTTGTGGCCTTTCACTGAATTCATTCCCCATCTTTCTTGAACTCTCAAGCCTATGCTTGGACACAGCACTCTGGGTTGTGCAGTCACCTATGTGTATTAACAATCTTTCAGCATATTGCAAGGGTAGTTCTCATTTTCTTCTACAAAGAAGTCAACAGTTGTTACCAATTAAAAAAAGCTTATCTTGTCACAACTCTGAAAATATTCCACAAAACTATTATTAGTACAGTACTACACTGAAGAAGAGAAAGAGGGAGGAGTTTGACAAAAATTTACATAGCTGAATGAAAGTATATCTGATACCAAGGAAGTCAGAAGTGTAAATAGCCTGCATTTTATCAAGTATTTCAAATCACTGCTCAATGCAGGAGATTTTCAAACACTCGACTTTCCATTAGAGTTGAAGGAAAAACTCAACGTTTTTAAAACTGTTGCACGAATTACATGACCTGTTAAATTACCTACCAGAGATCTTCCTCCTTTACTCTCCTGTTTTTCAATTAGAACTCTGAGGAAATTATATGCTTATATTAAAAATAAAATGTGAGTGCTATAATTTACATAATGACATCACATAAAATATTATTTTGCTGTCATTTGCATCTCAATCTAGGATAAAAAAAAAAACAAGTATGAGAGCTCTATGTAATACCTATGTTATACTCCAATAACTCAACACTGCAGGATCCCTGAAATAAACCTCAGTGATAAACTGGATAACAGTGCTGGTCCAGGTTTGGTCCTCCTGAAAACTCTGGAAAGACTTCAGGTTTCTATCTTGCATTCAGAGTTAATGGAAATATAGTGTAGATTACACAGTTAAAGTGTACCTACACTTTCATTTTCTTTATTTGATGATAGTGGTTTTGAGCTGAGAGTTTTGGACACTACTCAGCAGGTATGAAAAACTTCAATTAATTCAGAAATGCTGAAGAAATCATACACATCAAATGTCTTCAGAAGCATGTAATTTATAATGGTCCCAGACAGTTCCTCTTGGTTATGTGACTTATGTTATTACTTTCATATGTATTTTATCCAAATCTTGTTGATTAGATATCAGACTCCTGAAGCATTTCAAGAGACAGCTATGTGAAGTGTCTCTTTTCTTTCAGGAGTATTATTATCTTACAATAAACACGTGTCTTGCAGTCCTCTTCTTACTAACACAAGAGGGTTTTTACACATAAAAGTAAATTACTGTCTTAATTGAAAACTGCCAGATAAGGTTAGGATATTTCACATAAGACATTACCTAAGATTAATTTAAAACATTTATTCAAAGATCTAGTGTACTACATGCTTTTGGATACTGGACAATTTTATTCTATATTTTAAGCATTCAGTCTGGAGTCAAACAATATTACTTATCTTTTTCAAAATGAAAAGATTGTGATTTTACATCTGCACAGTACGTCAGTCTAACCTCTGAAGCCTTTCTATTGCATTAATAGTCCAAAGCTTTAGAATAATTATGTCGTCTTAGAAACTAATTTAATATCAGAAAATGGAGGATAACAGTTCATAGCTATAAATATGCATTGCATTTCTAAATGCCTTGAAACATGGTTTATGTAAGTTAAAACTACAATTTGCAGTTTGCAATAAGTAAATTATGGAAGTAAAGCTAGTATATTTCTCTGATTTTCGTATTTTTTCTTTTGAATACCAAGTCCATTCCTCAAAGTCAATGGAATGACTTCACTATCTGAGCAACTCCTCTTTTTTGCTATCAGCTCTGCACCAGCTAGTTTATTGAAGACACAGATGAAAAAGGTTCTTACTTTCGGCACTGTACAACCTAAAGCTTTCTCCTCCAATTGGATAAAGTAAGCAGTCTACCCAAGTAGAACAAACAATCAAGTCACATTATGTTCCTTTGGGTTCAAAAGACTTCTTTTATAAAACTCTGAGTAAAATGCTGGACTTTCATAAAAATATTTAAGGATTCAAGATGAAATATAGAAAATCATTTTGAACACATTAAGGAAAATTAATTTATCAGGATCCAGCCTTGAATAGAACAAAGGAGGATAAGATAAAGGAAAAAAAGTAAGAGAAGAAAAAGAGATTAAAAGCTGTGAAATCTAAAACCTTTATAAGAGAGTAAGATCAATTTGAACATTAACAGGAAGAAATCATACATCCCATTTGAAACTTCTGGACAGATTTCTGACTGAAATGCTTGCATTAGAGGAGACAAATACTTTCTGACATTTGTACTGAAGGCCTTCATATTTTCCCATTGGCATAAGAACATTAAAAGGAATAGCGAACAAACATTTCCTAAAAACAGGCATAAGATTCAGTTCACCTGCAAACCCTGTAATAGGATACTTTTATGTAATAGACAAGAGAACTATGTTGATAAAACACTGGACATATAAATATCCAGGGAGGAGGTGAACCACCAAGAGCTACTGAGACACCACCCTGAATTACCACGGGAAATACAAACAGCATAACCTTTTGCCACAACATTATTCCAGCCTTTGAACTTTCTTTCAATCCTCTGTCCACAGTCTTCTCAAGATGGAAGTTAGGGGTTTACAGCTTATGGTGATGTAAATATTTTACTATAGGGTTCACTGGGTCCAGAAATAAAGGCATCTTTGTTATCAAATGTGTCTGTATTGCATAGCAAGTTGCCCTTTAGGCAATCTACTAGAGGAATATTTACTTTTGTTACAATACTCAATTATAAAAAAAAAATTAAAAACATAATCTCTTTAATTTTATACTTTCAGATAGGCCAGCGAATTTGTGCAGTAACATAGCTCTCAGAGTAATTATAACTGTAGATGTTCAGTAGCTGTACTTTCCATAGTGGTCTAGATTTGTTAATTAGCTAATCATAACCTTATCACAGTTTGGATTTTCTTTCATTACTCAGTCATGTATCTTCAGTATATAAATTAAATGCAAAAAATAGTTTTATATTAAGTTTATGTCATCTTAAATCAGTGTAATTTTAACATACTTAAAGAAACATTATTTCAATTTAATCTTTCTTTGCACACGGTAGTTTAAGACTGCTAATTCTTAAGCTTTCTTCATAAAATAATTCATAAAGGATTTCTCTCATTTTCTGGTACATATAAATTGGATTTTTTTTTCCCATTTGATATTTGTCATAGATTTCCTTTTTAAATAATTGAACACCAGCTTGTGTCCAAATGTGGCAAGTGATTTTAGAGCCATCTGTGTTCTTTCAATTCCATTTAAAATATCTGAAAGAGTATTCCAAAGTAATCAGACGTAACACTGCACCTAAGTCACCATCTAGCTGCCAAAGCAGAATTAGCTAATCATAAAACATTCTTGCTAGAAGATTAGCTTAAATGTGCATTGCCTATTAACTTTTTTCTATGATTTCTAAATCACTTTGATAAAAGTTAAG
Source organism: Chloroceryle amazona (assembly GCA_027560015.1). Lineage (NCBI taxonomy): Eukaryota > Metazoa > Chordata > Aves > Coraciiformes > Cerylidae > Chloroceryle > Chloroceryle amazona. Next base: position 37,887 of record JANHFX010000269.1, on the reverse strand, counting down.
CTTTTCCACAGAAATTTTGGAGCCTATTTCTTTCTTCTTTCATGAGCAAAATGTCATATATAATGCAATGTCTCTCCTTGTCTAAATAGTGAAATGAAGCATTTAAAAGAACTTTTTATCTTACAAGAATTCTACAGGTTTCAATTCCTAATAGATGATGAGGTTCAGTCTACCTCTTCCACAGCTGTTGCTACCTAATGAATGAAGTATTATCTGTCGAAATAATATATCATTAAAATAACACATAATAATTTGTTCTATCTCCAGAAGATAAAAAATATTAATTTTTAATGATGGCAGCATTATGGCTGTTTCTAACAGCTAAGCCCTAAGTAGCAGTTACAGGAACTAAAGAAGCTCTCTTGTAATATATTTATTTTCTGGTAGTGGAAACAAAACACTGGGGATAACCCAGACCCTGCAGTAGCTAGAAGAATTCAAACTACAAAACACTGCAATAAACTGTAACAATATCTTTAAGGGAGGGACCAGACCACGTTTCTTATCTCTCCAGTCAAGATAAGAAGATAATGTATAGAAGAATAAATTAAGTACTTTGAGCTTAATACACTGCAAAGTAATAACAGAATTAAATGGCAGGACTTACCACATATTTATAACATCTTGTCCCCTAGAATATCTTCTGCCTAGTATCTGGATGCTGGTTTCATGCCATTAACCCATAGTCATATACTCTCAATTTCCATGAATACCAAAGTCCCAGTTTGGGATCATATGAAAAGATAAAGAGAAAAAAAAAAAAACAAAACAACTTCACTGTGAAACTTTAGACTTTCACTTTTCTCTCAAAGATCATTATCTCTGCATGTTAAAGATACTTCAGGCACACCTCAATATTTACTACAAAGAGCTATTTTTTTATGTGTTGACAATATTAATATCTGCATGACTGGCTCTAAATTCTTACAGTTCATTAATCTTTTGTTTTTAATAAGCTTGGGAAATATTTATGCTCTGGGGCATTTCTTCATTATCTCTCTAAAACCTATAGCTAGGTTCCACCTAATATATAATCTGTCCTATTACATTGATTCAGTTTTAAGTCAATAGGCTCACTGGATTTTAAATTCCAGGTGGAAATTGTTGAATCTCATGGAGTTTAAAAGCCCCAAAACTTTTTCAGCATGTTCTCCTAGCCTACCAAGTGCTTTTCTAGATCATTCTCAAATCCTTCTTTCAAAGAAAATATGGTGCCTTCACATGCTGTCCATCATTAATCAAGAGAGGAAATCTATGAATATCATTTGACAAAATACTTGTAGGCTCTTCTCAATGTACAAAATTATGTTCTGTAGTGAATATCAGAATGACTATCAGACTGGTTGGCATAGGAGGGACATGTAGAAATTTTTACAGATGAGTAAGTCTCCCAGAGTCTTTTTCATGTAGGAAGATGATTATCTGTCTTTCCACATGAATATTTTCACTGTTTTTGCTGGGTTTTTTTAATGGCTAGGTCATTTTTTTTTCTGGTTTTAACTTCACTTTTAATTACCTCCAACCACTGAAGTAATAGGTATTTGGGTTTAGCTTTATTAATTAAAAATTAACAGGAAAATAGGAACATTTTCCTCTATTTAAAAGCATTTTACATTACTTGGGCATGAGTCCTGCTTTTTATTTGAATTTTTTACTGTCAAAAGATTTATTTGGATTTATTAAATAACAGATGATCATAACATTTGCATATGTAGAAAAAAAAAGTATCCTTGGAAACTGTAACGAAACATAAAATAAAGGTAGCTGAAAGCAAAAGACAGCTACTTTGTATAATCCCTGTAGCACTTTAAAATGATGGCGCAGTTAAGCAGTGATGTGTTACAGAACAAATCTTATATTAATACATGACATACATTAATAGCTATTCAGAACATTGTGATAAATTTTACTACAATAAATACATGTATTAATGAACAGGACTGGTTTTCTTGGTTATTTTTCAGTTTCTGACCAGATGATGGGTTCTATGGATTAAATAATCTGTTAATCCTTTCATGTCGTGGACTATCATGTTTAAATAATGCATATTACCAAACTGTAATGTTTGACACTGACAAAGTGAACTGAATTAGCTACCTAGTAGGAACTCTCCAAACTAAAAATTTGGGAGAAGGGGATATTAGTTATAATGCCATAGCACAAATGTATACCTCCTGTACAATATAATGTGCTAAATATAATGTGTCCGGACCAAGCAAGAGTCCTGTCAGGGAGGCAAGCATAGTTATTACCTGTGTTTTAATTTTATTTTAATCTGATTTAATGGTTCTAACCAGGTACACATGGGACAGTTTTGGTCTTTATACTACTTTTTCATCCTTATAGAATATGAAAAGGAAAAGGACAAAAGGATAAAAGAAAAAGAAAAAGAAAAAGAAAAAGAGAAGAAAAAAGGAAAGAAAAAGAAAAAGAAAAGAAAAAGGGAAAGGGAAAGCAAAAATGGTGAAAAAGAGAAAAAGGGAAAAAGGGAAAAGTGGTAAAGAAGAAGACCCTGGCTCCTTTTTTTTTTTTTTTTTCCATAACAAATTCAGAAGAACTTTATTAAAAAATTCATAAATTTTATTTCCTAGGGAGAAAAAAAAAAAGTTCTGCTAAATGTCACTTTTTTCTTTTCTGATCTGAATTAGGATACTGAAAACACTGAAATTACTCCTATTAAAGGTATAAGAAAACAGTAAAGAATTGGTAGAAAAATAGAGATATTTATTGTAACTTTTTTTTATATTCTGAAATCTGTAAATACTAAATAATAGCTGAAGACTGCATTCTAAATAGTCTTTTCAAATATTTCCAGGCTTTTGCTTTCAACTGTAAAACTGATTTAATCTGTTTTGGAATGTATGTGCTCATGAAGAATGAGTAAAGTAAAGAAGGAGCAGACAGACCTGGTCTAACATTTCTAAAATGTTTCCTTTAAAAAGCTGGTGCCATGGAAAAGTAATCTGAAGCTGAGATCTGTATCCCTGAGATTATAATATGCTGCTTCATAGGCTTAACTTCACAAATTCATGTATAGGTTTTGGTCTTTAGTATTTTTTGTATTACTTGTACATAGGTTTTTCTCCTAAAACATAAAATAAAGTGTTTCTATATGCTTATCAGATCACTCTGATAAGATAGTTTTCTTTTTTGTATGCTGATTTCTACTTTTTTTGAGGAAAACCTTCTAGTGAGGTGAAAGATTGTAAGCTTCCATTTTCAAGGAAAAGCTAAAATACAAAAGAAAAAAATCTTCTCCAGGAGGAGTTAATACAGCTGAAGATTGCATAGGATTACAAAACCTGATCTGCTTGACTCCCTCTGCACCTAATAATTCATAATGCCTAAATTGAAGTTCTCACTTCGGTTCAGTTCTGGAGCAACTGAATCATTCCTGAGGCACGGAAACTGAGTCAAACTGAGAGTACATATCCAGCCTCTCCAGCTGAATGTGTCAATGATTTAAAGTCCCTTTGCAGGAGTCATAAAAAAAATAATGAAGACATAATTTAAGGGATCTGGTTTTGGGTTTGGTTCTGTTCAGCTAAAATTCAATGAGGAAATTCTTTAAACTGCAATAGTAGTCATTTACACTTACACATTTCATGTATTTTTCTCTTTATATACATATATGAAAAGAAGCTTATATATAAACCTTCCTGAAAAAATATGCCAGTGCCTCTCATAAACCTTATCAAATACTGATAAAAAAAATGATAAACAAGATGCTGTCATGTCCCAGCTGTCAGTTTCATAACACTATTGCTATGTGGCATGCTAAAGGGCAAATGAGCTATATTAAACTAATCACCAGATAGAAACCTAGAAAAGAGATTTTTTTTTTTTGTAATAAACTGTTAAAAGTAGAGATTTTAAGGACCTCCTCTTCCAAATACAAATTCTTTCTGTAACCCACAGAATGGTTGAAATTTAGTGTCTCCCTGATTTGAGAAACTCTAGCCAAGCAACTTGTGATTTTATAATTAATTGAAAGAAGTAGGTTTCCAAAAAGTATTTCAGAAAGCTGTCAGAAATCAACAACATTGCAAAAAATCTCATTTTTGATTCACATCACATAATTCTGAAAAGAATCACACAAAGCAGACTTTGCAGCACCCCCTTGCATTTCTGCTTTTTGCTGTGCTGTCTTCTTACAGGCTGTACAATGTAGAATATATCTTGAGAAAATAATAGGAAAAAGTTACATAAAAATATACCTCTAGAAATGTCTTTAGAAAATAAAAAGTATATAAAAGCCATGCTTCAAATACATAAATCCATATGAAATAATTAGTATGTGGACTATCTTAAATATACATAACTGGTATAAAAGGGCTGTGCTAATGATCTCTCCAACACTAAGCATTAACCTTCTGGAGTGCCTCTCAGAGGGAATTCTCAGCAACACCATTAGGGAATTATATACCAAATTCTTGAAATGTTGTGTAATGATGAGTTATAAATATTAATTAATTAGTTAATGTTTGTAAAGTGCTTTGAAAAGGAAAAGGATAACATATCAGTGAGTGCTAACTATTATTATATTGTATTTTTTGCACAAGCTATTCCTGAGAAGATCTCTGTGGCAATGTAGTTATGGCTTATTTGGGAACACTGCTGTTTTTCATTCCAGTGTGGTACCATTCAGGCTTTGCAAATCACCATGCATCATCAAGCTGCATTTTCTCTGTGCAAAATTAACAAAAATATAAATAAGAAAAAAAAAAAGCAACAGTAAAGCAAATAGGCTTGTTAGATTTATATCACACTTATTCCCTTAGTTTTAGATTCCATGAAAAAAATGAAAGGCTACCATAAGAGGAATGCTATAATAAGCAAGGGTGATCTGTATGCATGACTTTTTTTTCCACTCACCTAATTTTAGAATGCATTATTCCTTGTTCAAGTGACACTGTTTTCTCCTGATCCTTGTAATCATGATTCAAGCTCTTAGGAACAGAGACTTATTTATTGTGATTCTTTCCTCACAGGACTTTTGAGTTGCTTGTAGCTTGCTCAGAATGCACAACCAGAGTTGTCACTGGTTGGAACAGGTATTGTGCTGGCTGTGCATTCTCTGCACTTCTACCTACAGATTGATGGATTGATTTGAAAATGCCACAGGCAGTTTGAAAAACCCTTGCTGGGATTTGCTTTAGCAAGTTCTGAAGCTCACTGACTGAAATTTGTGCTGATGCCTATCAGTCCTCAAACTGCACTACTATTTAGTGTTTCCAGTCATATGCCCAAAGTCAGCAATCACACTTCTGCTGCATTGAACCATATGGTATGGAAGACAGCATCCACTAAAATTCACCTAATTTGGCCCCATTTCTTTTCTGCAAGAATCTAAATCCTTTCCTCTAATCAAATTGTCACACTTCCCCTGTTTCCCACTCCCTTCACTGTGGATCACCCTCTAAGAGCTCATCTGTAAACTTCCTTGCTAGCTCCAGTTTCAAATTATTTCAGTGAGCCCATTTCTGACAGTATTGCTTCTGCAAAGCTTGGTACCATGTAGAGAAAATGTCTTCTGCTGATACTTTTTTCTTGTGTGTCTGTGTGTTATTTTAGGAGAGGTGGGAAATTTCAGATTTCACTGTGTAAGAGTACTGCTGTCAACAATAAAATCTGGTTTAGAATGATCTGGTGGCCATACTTTTATTACCCCTATTTACTTTTAATAGTTGATGCTTAAGCATGCCATATCTTGGTATAGTTTTATTATTCTAGGTATGTGTACATATATGTACTTGTAATAACATGCAAGTACAAATGCTAAGCAAAAAGAAATGCTAAGAATACAATTTATAATGACAGTTTTTATTAAGGATACACTACAGTATCCTATATCATCATTTCTGTATTAACAGTAATTTTTACTGTGCATTTTATATTGAATCACAACTTATAACCAGCAGAAATATCTCACTCCAAGTTTGAGGTACCTCTGTTATAGGGTGTAAATTTCCAGAGCACCTGTATGTTTGTTTTGTGAGATGAAGCTATGTTTCTCCAAGGACTCAGAATTTGAGCTAATGGCTTTGCCTCTAAGCCTTCATCTGTGAAAGCCCTTCTTTTCTTTAGGGCTTGCACTAGACGTCAGGCCAGCCAGGGTTCCTAAGCTGAAGCAGCAGCTCTTTGATCAGCATGGAGGAAGCCAGCAGGGATATCATGAAAGGTCGTTCCCACCACTCCTTTGTCAGTTGTCACCAGATGTTACAAAGCCCTGCTTTCTTTCCCTCAGTGTGAGCTGTTAGGTCTCTGCTGGAGTAAAATATTCTTTCCTCTTTCAGAGTGTTGTATGTTGCTATTAACAAGGAAAAAGAATTTCAGTTCTAGTAAACCTAACCTATTTTGAATACACAGAATCTTTTTACTGACTGAGGATATATAAGAATAAACAAATAAACAAGCTAATATAGCTCTTTTTAGATACTGCCTTTGTTTTAAGAGCAAGGACACTGAAAGGAGTTCTATAAACATAACAAGCTAAACTATTGGCTTATCTAAAAAGTTTCATAAATCTGAGTTCCTGACAGCTTCACTTCATGGTGCTGCAACCTTTGAGTCCCCAGAGGATGTCAAAGGTAAAGCTTAAGAATTTCAGCACATTCAAAGGTCAAAACACCTCCCCACTCCCAGAAAGCAACAGCATAGCAAACATAACCACCAGGTCTAATATGATAGAAGTAGTGCTGAGAGAGAAATGTGTTAAACAAACATGGAATATGCATCAAAACGTGCTATACTCCTCTCACACAGAAAACAGCGGTCTTCACATTAGTTTGCTGTTCTTCATCAAGGCTTTACATCCACTAATAGTCACATCTTCATACATATTATCCTCTCTAATCTACATCAATTTTAGAAGAATCCCGTTAAAAGGCATTTTTCCATTGAATATTTGCATTGGTCGGCACCAGAATTTTCATTGGAAAACACCAGCAATGTATTCAAAAAAAGATTCCAGTTTTCTCTTCATATACTGTCTGCTTCTGGTGAAAGTGGAAATAAAGTGTTTAGATGATGTGTATTTTCCTGTGCATGTTTTTTCCCCTTTCAGCCCATTAAATAAAAAAGTTTACCCCTTATAGCTACAGAAAAAACACTTGGAACTGTGACTTGAATGAATTGAGATAGACAGAAAATGATGTCTTACTATCTACATTTCTCAAGTACTGATTTAAAGAACTTCAACAACCAAGGTTGTACAACACAAAAGTGGGTATATGATCAAGATGATCTACTATGTATTGTCTGAAAGACTTTATTAAAGTCTTAAAGCACAGAAGGTGGTGTTTAGTATTTAGTGAATAGAAGCTCTTTCAATATTTATTAGCATAAAGGGAAAAGCTGAACATATGGACAGGACCAGGAAATCTCTCTCTTCATACCTGACACTAACATTCTGTTCCAATCTCCACTTCAAAATGTATGAGTAGCAAACGTTGGTCCTAGGTTTTCTTTCCAGTTTTTACCATGCAATTGTCTGAATTAAATAACAATTGTTCCTGATGGTCTGTACTATAAAGAAGTTGATAAGGTATGTATGATTCTGTTTTCTGAAGTAATTACTGAATTTAAACAAACTGAATTTAAACCTCTATATTCAATTTATCAGGATTTCTTTACAGATAGACTCAGTTGTGGCATCAGCATCATATACACAGACCAAAAACCAGAGACCTCTGCACTTCTCTGGGTTTATCTTTAAAGCTTCCATTGAAATTCTACTTACATAACACTGTAATTACTCCAGCCTTGCTGCGGTTCAAGTAAGTCAGGGAATACAGTTTGGAATCACTTTGTCACATGCCAAACAGCAGGCAGTAAATCTCTGACAACATAAATTAGTCACTTACTGAAATAAGGAGCAATGATTAATCACGTCAGAGGATATTTGGCAGAATTACCCATCCCTATGACTACTATCCTTTACCGACAAACACTCTACAATAATTCCAACACATGCTTCATCATTTCACATGGCTGAAGACATAATCCTTACAAATGCAAAGACTGTAGATAATCCCTAAGGTTCATCTTGATTATATAAAGAGAGACAAAGGCCCCTGCCAATGTACTTTTGTGAAAACAGAATTTTAAATTTACAGTCACAATATTCTGTAACTGAATTTCTGATTCCTCATTCATAAAATTTTACAACTTTTTATACCTATATGTTTTCAGAGTAATTTACAGTACACAATCATAACATATCTACCTGTGAAGAATATGGCATGTGCTGATGCATTTCTGAAGGTCATAAAACTGAAGCAATCTCATCTGTAAAATCTGTTCCATTAAGAAAAGCACAACTGTGTAAGCATCTATCCAGCATAAACATTTTTGACCTCTGCACCTTGCAGAATAAAGGAAGCATACCTTTTATTATGTGCATTTTTTAAACTGTGCTATTCCTATCAAGACTGAAAATGCATGTCCACAGCTGGAGTGATATATTAGGAAAGATCACTCATTTAAAATACTACCCAATCTGCAATTCAACCTACATCTTGCAACAAACCCAGCCTTTTTATAGTGTGTATATATGTCCAATCCAGTCTTCTTCCTATGCGCAGAGTGTGTAAACAATCATAATCCCAAACACAATTCCAATCTCTCCAGTTTGTCTAAGAAAACAGTGTTTTCCCCTCCTTTCTATCATGTTTTGTTAGTCTCTACCCATAACATTCATGGAATATTTCCAAGAACCTGGAACGTACATTGTTTGTAGTTAAAAATAATTATGACATGATGGTGGCAAAATAGCTTCTGTTTTGTCTGTTGGGGGAGTGTGTTTCTTGGGAAATCATGTACCTTACAGCTATCTTAACTTCAAACTCTTCAGCTAATTTGATTTGCAGATGCTGTGACTACATAGACTGGTGCTCATGGGGGACTTCAATTGACCTGATATTTGCTGGAAAAAACACACAGCTTGGCACACACAGTTTAGGAGGTCCCTGCAGTGCATTGACGATAGCTCTCTGACACAGGTAGTGGAGAAGCCAACAAGGAGAGGTGTGCTGCTGGAGCTCTACTAAAGAATAAAGAAGGTGTGGTTGAGAATGTAAAGTTTGGGGGCAGCCTTAGCCGTAGTGATCATGAGATGGTGGAGTTCACTATCATATGGGGAAGAAGCAGGGCAATAAGTAGAATTGAAACCCTAGACTGCAGGAGGGCTATCTCTTTGAAAGACCTGCTTGGAGGAATTCCATGAGCCAGGACTCTAGAAGGTAGGGGAACCCAAGAGAGATAGTTAATATTCGAGCATCACTTCCTTCAAGCTCAAGATTGGTCCATTCCTTTGAGTAAAAAATCAGAGGAGGCAGAGGACCTGCATGGATGAGCAAGGTGCTTCTGGAAAAAATAATATAGAAGAAAAAAGTTTACATTGGGTGGAAAAACAGACTGGTCACTTGGGAGTAATATAGCAACGCTGTCAGATTACGTAGGGATGCAGTAGGAAGGTCAAGGCCTTCTTGGAATGAAATCTAGGAAAAAATGTAAAAGACTACAAGAATGTCTTCTTGAAGTATGTCAGTAGCAAAAAATAGTCTGTGGAAAATGTGGGCCCCCTGCTGAGTGAAGTGTGAGCCCTTGTGACAGAGGATACAGAGATGGTGAAGCTATTAAATGCTGCCTTTGCTTCAGTCTTTACCACTAAGACCAGCCCTCAAGAATGCCAGTATCTGAAGCTAAAAAAGAAAGTCTGAAGGAAGGAAGACTCTCCACTAGTCGATGAGGATTAGGGGTTAGAGATAATTTAGGCAAACTGAACACTCACAGATCCATGGGTCCTGATGGGATCTAACCACAAATGCTGAGGGAGGTGGCCAATGTTACTGCTAATCCACCCCCCATAAATTTTTAAAGATCATGAAGAACAGGAGAGGTGCCTGAGGACTGGAGGAAAGCCAATGTCACTCCAGAAGGGTAAGAAGGGGGCTCAGGAAATTACAGACCAGTCAGCCTCACCTTCACCCCCGGAAAGGTGATGAAATAGGTCATTCTGGAGGTTGTCTCTAGGCACATGGAGGAGAAGAAAGTTATCAGGAGTAGTCAACATGGATTTACCAAGAAGAAATCATGTTTAACTAATCTGATAGCCTCCTATGACTGTGTGACTAGCTGGGTAGATGAAGGGAGGGTAGTGGTTGTTGTCTACCCTGACTTCAGCAAATCCTCTAGGACATGAAGTTTCAAGTTTTGATGACATTCTTTAGCAGCTTCCTTACCTTAACAGAGCCAAATAAATATACATAACATGCAACTACAACCATAACTTTTTTTACTATCACAGACTCTTTTACCACCATTAGCAAAAAGTATTGACTAGGAGTCAACTGTGCATATTTGTCCAATAATTTCAAGCTGTGTGTGCTCTGCTGAGTAATGGTAGGAAGCAGTTGCTTTAAGACAGGTGCCATTGCCTTGAATATTAAGTAGTGACCCATGAATGCTTACAGCAACTGACCTATATTGAAGTTTAATCCAAGTAGAACTGGGTTATTTAAGTGGAATCATTTGCAGAAAGCTGTGAATAGAGACAAAACAGTTTTCAAGAATAGGAAACACTTTGTTACAGGATGAATAGTAAATAAATACAATGTTAAACATAAACCAATGCTCAGACTCATTGGATTACTGAAAATCTGGTAAATATATTATGGTGACTTAACACTCTTTGATTTATCAAGTAATTTAAATCAGTTGATAATCTCTGAAATACAGATGTTTAGGACTATTTATGCAATTGTAAATTTTGGAATAAAATAGTTACAAAGTTTTTTTCATGTCCTTCTTAGAAGTCTATTAAATACAAGTGCTTTTGAAATAGGTAGCAGTACTGTATCAACCATCCAAAGAGAAAATATTTGTCTCTTCCACCCCAAGTTTAGAGAAAGTAAGAGAGTATAACTTCTGCCACAGTTGTTACTTGTGTAGTTTATTATCTTGGTTAACATTTCCTTTGTCCAGGAGCCACATCTGGAAGAGTATCTCCTTTTTAGCATATTTTTGAACTGTTTTTATGTTCAGATATGTAATTACCTTATTTTTTTCCTTATTTCTGTCACTTTATTTAAATGCATAGTTCAGTTATTGCTTTGATTTCTAAATCTGATAACCATTCTGTAGAGTAACAGCAGTATGGCACATGGGGGGCACGGGTTCACTTTAGAGGTGTTCTGAAGAACCAGTATCAATAAATGTTTTGTGCAAGGACTCACACTACTCCCATCAGTTTGAAGTCACATATTTGTTACTATGTCCCATTTCCCTGCTCTGTTTCTACCCCAAACAAATTCAAACCTCTCCCTTTGACTAAACTAATGACTATATAATAATGAAATCCCCACAATTTCAGTTTAGTCACAGTTCTTCTCCATATGTCACACTGAGATATTAATTTCTTCTGGTCTTTTGTCTTCAGATCTGAATTTCCATGACGTTTTTTACCACTACCATAGGATGACCGACTAAACCCCAGGATGGGAATTAGACATCTATGGATAACTCAAAAAACTTTTAACTGATTTAGATGGAAAGTCTGTTTTCTTTACTGAATAGACAATAAAATATACAAACACAAAAATAAATAGGGCTTTGACATTTTTTAAGGCTGAAGAAGATGAGTATGGTTGTTGATAGTTCCTCTTTATTTCATGCCTTTGAAGATTTCTTATTTTGCCTGCTGTAAAATATCAAGTACCCCTCTCAATTCCCATGCATTAAATACAAACCCAATTTTTCTTCTATTTTTAAAGGATTTAAGTCCATAGTAATTCCATTTAATTTACCTGAAATACACCAAAGTTAGTACTGACAAAGACAAAACCGGTCTTTGTGGATTCACCGCTAAAAAATATCCCCTTGGGTTTTACTCTGAAACGGAAGCCAACCGATTCCATGTCAGAGTAGGTGGAAGACCGAGTATTATGGGCCTACTGTTTCTTATAACACAGCAAACATACTGTTGAAATGCACAATTAGTACCTATTTTCAGAATTGTTCAATTTTAACAGTGATACAAGTGACTGTAAATAATGGTCATATATTTCAGATGCATTTAGAATGATTAAACCCACTATGTTTCCGTTCATATCTATGTTATTATAGAAACTCAGTTATCAGGTCACCAGAAGAAAGTTAAAGTCTGAAAGTCATGTTGTATAAGAACAGTTATTATCTAAGAATTTGCTGTGTACTACATACCTCCATGGGCAGTTAAGACCATAGGAAATTAAAATCTTCAACACTTTGCAGATTTAACGTTGTGCTTGTCAATGAGTGGAACAGATTTAGCAAATTTGTTTACATGTTATTGCAATTACTATAGTGAAAAGGTTTTCCATTGTAATTCAGCATAAATCACCTAGACCATGGTGTTAACACGTTACTTGTTTTCTAGCTCATTGAAGATAACCTGGTAGGCAGAACTAGTAAGTAAATATTTGGTAAGCAGTACTTTTTTATTACTTACACTTATAATTGTAGCTCTTTCCCTCCTCCATAATTGAATATATCTAATTGCCTTACCTTTTAACTTTAATGCTAGGTTTCAAACTGGTGAATGGACAGGAAAGCACCATTAGAGACATTCTAGTGTTGCTTTCTCTCCTGTACAATGATTTGAACTCAAGCAGTAAAGTTAAATGGAAAAGGCACTATATTAGATTTTCAATTACAGCAGAGGCAGGGAGCCACAATTATCACTTTCATTACTAAAATACTTCTCAGAACTACACAAGCAGAAGCCCTGCTGCTGCTACTTCTGGTATTCCTGTTGCTGTTACTGCTGCTCTTAAATTGAAGTGCTCTTGAAAACAGATGAGGTTATAGGTCACCAAATAGAAATTAAAATTGTGAAAAATGTATATTTAAACGAAAAAAAAAAAAACCACAAAAAAACCCCAAACAAGGAACACAGACATTTGGACCTTCTTTTTGCTTGTCTCTTCTGCAAAGATCTGATGTTTTTCCAGATCTGTAATAAATTATAACAGTAGTTAATGTGCCACTAGGCTGTCAATGTATATAAAATATGAGCATAAACTCTGTCTTTTAACAGTACTTATATTCAGATATAGTACAAATAATCCACTGACCGAACAATTGAAAGCACCCATGCACCCATTTTTTACTGTTACATATTACCAAAGAACAAAAATAATCCTCTTTTTATTATTTTTAACATCTTTACATGAAGGATATCACATCTCAGAGGCAGTTCTTTATTTCCGCTGACCACTTCACTTTGGAAGTGGATAGCCTTTCTACCAAGCACATAAAACTAACCACACACTTCAAGAGAGGAACTTCAAATCACAAACATTTGCATAGCCTTGAAAGTGATCTATCTTAGCCTTTTGTGAGGTAGACCAGCAATTCAGACCTTGCCTATCAACCTCCTGTGTGATTCAGAATTGTCTCTTCTGCAGGAGCTAAGGAAAAAAAGAGGAAGAAAGGGTCCTACAACATCTTTTCTTCAGTATAGGAGAAAATCACAACCTATCTTTTTAATACTGATGAAGATGAAACAAAGAATATTAAACCAGTATCAAGATTCTGTTTCAGACTAAGCGAAATATGTATCAAGAAGCATATGAAATTCTTATAAAATCCAGGAAAAGCTGCCTAAACATAATAAACAGATTACCTACATAAAAGGTCCATAAACAGATTACCTACATAAAAGGTCCATACCTATACATCAGAAGTAAAATAGCTAAAATGCATTCAGCAAACTGAACACATTGGTCCCTGTTATATAACAAGACCACACATCATCTTCACCTTGCAAGAGTCTCAGAACTCACTTGTTAACATACAGGCTAAAGTATGTTGCAAGCAACACATTGCATATTTATATATGGTGACAGAATTGCAATTGTGCAGAAGTCCTGCTGAAAATTTCAGTTGCAAAGAAAGTCCATAGAGGGTATTGCATACAGGAAGAATACATTTCAAAATACTTTTTAGAATTCATACTTTTACAGGAAAAAAAATAAAAGCAAAGCCTTTAGAAATGCTTTAGGACCCTCTTTTTTTCTTCTTTCTTTCAGTCTTGGATCACAGAAAGTCAAAGACAGTGGAAAAGGAATTTTTTTTGTGCGATTTGTAAGGGCTTTTTTCCTATTTTTTGACAAAATTAAAACATAATTATGGGTGAAAGAACTTTCTTCTTCAGACTTACACTGACTGCACAAATAGAAGCACATGAGAGAGAAATAGAAATAACCACGTACTCTTCAGGTTGCAGAGAAAAAGAATGTGGCGAGATCATGGTTTCAAAGTCATTAATGGAAGATGCACATGGAACCATTAGTCACCTAATTCTCTGACCCTAGAGCTAGGGAACACCTACCAAGTCAACAAGGAGATCAATTTAAAGCAAGTGAAAGAATATATTTCTTTGCACAGTGGGCAGAAATGTTCTAGAATCTCTTTCTACAGGAGGTTATGGAGGTAGACAGTATCAGATTCTTCAATAGGGGATTAGGCAAATTCATAAATGATAGGCTTGGAAACTAGGTGCTCAGAATCATTAATCCTATGACCATGGAGAAGTATGAAGAAAATGAGTATCAGATACTGGCCAGATCTGTGTGCCTTCCCTAAAATTACGTCTTACGGTCACTGAACTTAGTGGACCATTTGATCAGATCCAGAAGAGTATTTCTTAAGTTCTTACAGTATTTTAACATAAGTATAAGGCTTATTCTTAGTCCTGCTAAAGGGATAAATTTCAGTATCTGGTTAAACACTTTTTTGACATATCCCAAAAATAAGCATCACCAGTCAAAACTAAGGACATTAACAATCAGCTGGCAATTAGAAATATTTCTAACTTAAGCAATGATTTGCTAAGTGAACTCATGAGGAATATTTAGAGATAAACATTCCAGTACAGGCACTTCGTATTTTAGTCTGCCTAACTAACATTAAAATATGTAAGAAATATGGCTGTATTTTTTCATTGTTGAAACGTTCACTTCTGTAATTCATGCTGTTTAGTAAATTCCATACATTTAAGAGTGGAAACAACATCCATGGATGCATTTCTTTATACAGTAAGGCATAATCCATAGATCCAAAGATCAAGTATTAATGTGGTCATATTTAGATAGCTTTTCTCATTTAAAAGCAAATAAAAAAGAAATTAAAACAAGAAATATACCAAGCTGCAGATTCCTCCCTCATTATATATGTTTAATAGATTTACTAATTGTATGTTAAATACAATTGTAAACTGAAAAATAAGAGCATCATCTTATTGTTGCTTTCATGAATCCTAATTAAGTAAAATTTTAAAATCTAAAAATAACCCACCTAAGAATCATTTCCAGATGAAACCCTTCTCCTTCACCACATCTAGTCTCCCATTCTTTTGGAAGATTTTTGGAAAGTTTCCTCCTCTGGAGGTTTCAAGCAGAGTTGTTGTCTCCACCCTGTATATTCAGAAGCATTGATCTCTCAAGCACATGCTGGCTTTCCATCTCTCTAATTATTTGTTTTCTCCTTCTTTGCCTTTCCTCCAGGATCTTAGCTTATCCCAACTTTTCTCACCTTCATAGCTGTTACCTACCACATTGAGTGACTGCAGAGCTGGAGAAAGATGCAAATAAGTCTTTGCACCAGCTGCCTCTTATCAGCTCAGCCAAAGAAAGGCTGAATGCCAGGAAAACAAGAAACAGGAGGCAGGCAGGATAAGACTGGAAATATGGGCAGAATACAAAATATCTGCAGCCAAGAATGAAAACAGAAACTACTACTGCCCACACTACCTTCATTTTTCTTATCCATTTTCTCATAGCAACTTGTATTTTTTTTTTAATTCCCATGCAATGAAAGGTGATAAGCCAAGAATTGATGCTGCTCTGTAAGACTGCAGGATCCAAGTGATTCTTTGCTTTTTTACCTGTTTGTTTTGTTTTGTCTTGTTTATTCTTTCCTTA
The DNA here is from genome assembly GCA_027560015.1 of Chloroceryle amazona. Classification (NCBI taxonomy): domain Eukaryota; kingdom Metazoa; phylum Chordata; class Aves; order Coraciiformes; family Cerylidae; genus Chloroceryle; species Chloroceryle amazona. Next base: position 21,922 of record JANHFX010000269.1, on the reverse strand, counting down.
TACTACCCAGGGGTCAGGAAAATAAAAAAAAGAAACAACTTCTGATGAAGGGCAAACAGAAACAGCCCACAGTTTAAGGACAGTAGTTCAACAACCTGTGTCTCAAAGCAATAATATAGACATCCTTCCACCTTTTGGCTGCCTCTTCAGTGCTGTAGTGTATAAATTGAAAAGTCCATGGATGGAAACTGTTCTTAAATTTGAACAAACTGATCACAGGTTGAATTAAAACCTGAATGAAACTCAGTTCCTAACTCCTAACCTCTGATGTCTGTAATTGAGGAAAAAAGATATCCTATGAACTTCAGTTCTTTCTGTTGTTCATAGGAGCAATGATCCATAATATACAATTAGAATGCAAGCATCCACTCTTGGAGTTAACAACTTCCATTAAAATATTTATTGTATGATCTTTATCTAAGTCTCTTCACTCTCCCTGCATGGAATTGCTAATGCTTGACAGTGTCTCACACCACTCACAGAATTCATCTATTCACACAAAACCTTATGGAAAACTCAAGACTTCAGCTGCAGTCTGGTATAGGCTTACACCTAGCCTATGCAGATATATGGGTATACCTATACCTAGGTCTGCTATAGGAAATATATGGTATATGCATTTATGCAAACCGAAGCAGAAGTTATTAAAAGTGGTTTTGTATATTTGTGAGAGCATATTTCAAAAGCATAACTCACCTGTTATTTTATCTTTTTTTTCTTCCTTTTTTTTTATATACAAAACAGAATTTAAATTAAAAAAATATATATTGACACTCAAAAGTATACTGGACAACAATAAATATGTATCTATTATGGAAAATGAAACACAAGACAGATCAATGTGGAAAGCAACGCAAGAGGTGTTTCTCAACAGCTTCATGTCAATAGACTTCTGGTGCCTGGTCCATCCCCGATTCGTAGAATTGTCCTGTCTCACACAAATGCACACAAATTTTCTTCATGGCTGGCTTGTGGTATACTCTAAAGAAAATATAAGGCAAGCACGTGTGACCAGGTGTATACAACAGGAAAAAGCCATGGGGTCAGAGTGATAACACTTATGCCTTGATGAATTCTTGTTAATTTAAGGTGCACTACCTCCTAGACAGCTGCATTTCAGAAGAAAATCAGAAGAAAATCAGAAACATTGTGGGTGTTTCCCAAGGCAGATAAAAGATTGAGTTCAGTTCTGTCTAGCTGATGTGCAGAAATTCACAGCAGTGCTTACAGGAATAAATGCTCTGTGTGGAAAATGACAAACCACACAGAGCAGTCATTGTCGTTACAAACACATAGCAGATCATTTCTTAAATGCAAAGTGTGTCCATCTGCTTTTAAATATCAACAACATATTTAATCAAAAGTGGAAATGTAGTGGCTCTTTTCATATCAGTGCTTTCTTTGCCATACAGAGATTATAGTAAACAACACTGTAAAGACAAGTAAATACATCCTTTGCAGGGGTTCATTGTCAGTAATTTCAAGTATAGCACCTAGAAATCTAGAAAACTGGAGAAAAATGATGGATGTTATATAATTTGTAAAACTATTTTCTGAAATAGTTGTCATTCATTTCCAGAATAATTAACACACTTTATATATCCTTACATCGATTTTTATTAAATTAAAAACACAGTGTGTGTGAATATTTAATAGACTAATTTTTTTTTCCCTGCTTGGTAATGATTTATCACGAGGATCTAGTAGAGCTTAACTTTCTTCTCTCCCAGGAAAGTCCTCACTCTTTGCACTTGCAGCTATTATTACACTAAACTTCTTAAATATTGAAGTGTGCAGGATGTCGTACTTAGGAATAGAAGATTTGTGTCATTTGTGACATGTGGAGTTAATATGTCACTTTCACAAGATGGGTTAAAAAGATTCAAGAAGAGTAAAGTTAGGGCAAAAGAACTTGCAGGGACACATAATTTTCATAAAACCTCTGGCTCCACTTCCCAAATAATAAAATACTGAAGCTTTTGTGATACAATATAGAAATCTTACACTGATGGCTACCAATTATTTCTGACTCTTTGTGATAATGATAATATTATGGATAGGGGCATACTACTCCTCATCTATTTTGCTGGGCAATTGCTTTATTTGTAAACTCACTTTTGTACCATTTTAAACTATGAGAGGGTCCTCACCCTCAACATCAGTCCTGATATTACCTTTATGTTCCTGGAAAAAAACTGACACCCAGCTTGTGAACCCACCTGCATCATTTGTCAACAGTTACTGTAATGAGAAAATATTCACTGAAATAGATGACTGGACTTACTGGAGTTTTCAAATCTCTATGTGTCTCTTACCTTCTTATTATAATTACAGTGGAGTAGGACAAGGATTTCCCACTTAATCCTTAGCTTCAAAAACCAGCTTTGAAGTATCACAAGAATGCAACTGTCCCATCTTCAGGCAGCCTACAACAAGAGCTCTAACATGGGAGATTATTAATGCCACAGTGAAGTGCTGGGAACAAGCACTGCTCCCATGGCTTCAGCATTACAGTGACAGAATTGACCATGTGGTCACCCACTTGTTTCTGAAAGCTGAATATTTTATTAAATAATGTCAAAAAAACAAACAAACAAAAGAAAGCAACAAACCCACAGTATCTGTAAACTCTGCAGTGTTAGAAGTAAATAGAGGTTTGAATAACCAATACCCCTACAGTCAAGAGTTCTCACTCCATGTAAAACTGACATGTTTCTGCTGTTTGTAATTTAGAAGAGAAATGAGGATGTGGGTTTCATACCTGAATACTTTCACCATTTTGTATCATCTGTGATTGTTTCTTCTCTTTGGAAAGGAAACAATTTTGTTCTGACATGGGTATTCTTCCAATTATGTTTTGTTGTAAGATGGACATTTTAAGTTAAAAGATTTAATTGGAAATGTGTTGGCTGATGTGAACCCTATCTAGGAGCAATAGCTGGTTTTAAGTTCTATTTGTTGAACAAAGCCAGAGGATGCATGGTTTAGAAATGCATTTCCCAGAACTTAATAAGATGACAAAAGAACAAGGGATGCAGCTGCATTCACTAATAATTCTCTTGTTCTAACATTAGATTAAGACATTGTTGGAAGGCTGTAGCCTGTATGTTTCATTTCTCCATTATTGTAGAGTGTTATTTCAGCACATAGCAGAAATGATCTGCAACTTCTGCCTCTACAAGTTTACAGTTTTGTGCTACTTTTGGTGTTTTGCTGCTCTGTTCTTTTTTTTCCCTATGATAATTTACAAAAGAATGCTGGAGACCACTGTCAATTTTTGGATTTCATGCATGAGCTTGTGCACATCAGACATAATTAGAAAAATGAGGAAAACACATCGTAAACCATGTTCTCAAAATTCGTTAATTTCTTTTGACAACTGAAGTTCAATTTCAATAATTTGTGGAGTTCTGTAACATGGTCTACTGTGTCTGAACACTATGAGATTTCATGGTATCACCCTGTCCTTTACTCTTTGCAAGGAAGTGAAAAATCAAAAGCCTGTTTGGCACAAATTTAATATATGTTAATTTGGCCCAACATTTGTAGCAGCAGGACTGGGCAGTTCCACAAAAAAAACATTGCTCACTTGCTCATCTACTCAGGAAACAGAAATAATACAACATGACATCTCTTCAATCACCGAGCATGAAAGACGACTGCTGAGTATCAAACCCATGCTAAGAACTACTGACAATAAAATCTAAAAATAAAGGTTTGAGACAATTTCCTAATAAAATATGCAAATAAACCTCTGTCTACTCATTCTACAAATGATGGAATGAGATGAAAGGTCTCATTCTCTAACTTCAACAGTTCATGTCTACTCCTTATGCATCTCTTTGGTCCTTCTGAGATCATGCTAGTTTCAGAGTCTTGTAAGTCTTAAGTGACTGTAGAAACAAAATGCTTTGGAGAAGCTCTCATACTTCTGATCCAAAGTGAATCCTTTTACACCACCCAGACAAGCACCTCTGCCTACTAGTGACTCTTGAAATTCTCATTAGGAAGGGTTGGGGTTTTTCTTAATTATCCTTTAGCCAAAGAATCAACCTATTGTTTTAGATATTTATTTGTATAAAATGTCTAAACTTGCAAAGAAAATGTCGCTGAAAGATTACTAACTCCAGTTTGAATTTTCTGTCTCTAACTCAGAAGCTTTAGTGGATTTCTTTAAAAAAATACAAACAAGCAAAAAAGTCAACAATGCATACAATTATTTTTTTCCTAAAACTATATTTTCTGTTCACAATCAAGCAGAGTCCTTCAAAGTATTTTCTCAATCTCTTAAAGTAGTTTCTAAGCCTTTACCTACATCCAATTCAACTAAACATACATACGGAAATAGTCTAGTGCTCACATAAGCCTTATCTTCAGTTAATTCTCTACATTGGTCTTTTTTGAACCTCACATTTTGACTGATTCCTATCAGAGAATACCTGCAAGAATTCCTTTTAAAACTTTTCCTGTAATTCTTTCCATATGTATTTTTGTTCAAAAATGGAGCAGTAGTTGTTAAGTAATACAACATTTTATTATGAATTTACTCCATGAAAAATTAGCCATTTTCCTAGCCTGCAGAAAAAATAATAGAGGGACACTGATCTCATGTTATTTGTACCCTGGGTAACTACCTTTGTCTTTTCAATACTTTATGATATATTTTCTATCTTCTTCATTCCTTTTTTTTTTCTCTCATCTTCATGACTCATCAGTATTCTACAGATATAGAAGATTTTACTGGCAATAGAAAAACATTCCCTGCCAGCTCAAGCGCAAACACTTTAAAAGCTGTTAATGTTTTCTGCTTTATTACAGCCATACTTTTAATATAGCTTTGAAAGAGTCATTTGGATCCAGGACAAAAACAAGTTGCAAGAAGCTAAATAGGTTCAAATAAATATTCATGCTTTGTATGCTTATCTAAATCAAACCTCCAAAGCCTTTCAAGTTTGCTCAACAGAGACTTCACTCCAGCTTGTAAGTTGTTTCCTAAATAGGTCTTTAAGATTGCTTCAGATCATTTTGGTCATTCAAGACATTTTGTGCACTGGAATAAAATAAAAATAACAGAAAATCTGAGACTCACACAGAGAGAAAACTATTTATATATTCAGTAATTTTTATTCCAGTCATTCTTACAGTAACTCAGATCTGTCAAAATACATATTTTTTGTCATAGCTTATCAACTTACATATTTTCATTTGATTTCTCATCTCATATACATGTACTATGTACTATTCCAGTCTGACATAAACTGACTTCAGAGTAATAGCTGTCTTTATAGAACATGCCATTTCCTGATTTTTCACTAAGCTAAAAAGTCAGTTTTTCATCTGCGTTCACTGCCAGTTAGCTTTATTTCGGCTGTTTGTATTTTAAGATTCTGGAGAGTGGGGGCTGCTCATGCTGCTTATCCTCAGTTATCTCGGTTGTTACATGGACACCCATTGAAAGCAAGTGAAGTATTTTTTCATTGTTGTAAATTTTATGGAATCCTAAAGTGAACAATAGCAACACACCTCCTCAGTCTCCTTAATGAGCCTATGAGACAAATCCACACTACTGATTATGCCTAGGGAGCAAGTAAGTCTGGAGCAAAAGTTAAACATAATTTGCTACAGTTGAAATTTTATTTATCTTAAAGGCTCAGTGGGGAACCTTCCAGTACCTTACAAGACATTATCAGGGAAGTGGAGCTGGGCTTTTCACAGTGGATCATGACAGGAGGAAAAGAGTATATAAAGAAATGAGAGGTTCTGACTAGATGTATAAAAAGAAACTTGTCATAATGAGACTCACTCTAGGAACAGGTTGGACAACTGAGGGATTGCCCAATTTCCATCCTTGAAAGTTTTTTTGAGACTCAACTGGATAAAACCTTTCTTTGGCAATGCTAAAATATGTGACAACACTATACAGATTCCTAAGTACAACATGTTCATAATTACAGAAATCTGAATCAAGAATGAAATAAAAATCTGGTTAATTAAAAATCTGTTAAAATCTAGTAGTCTTGATCTATCTTGATTAGTTCTTAGGACATTCTAAAGGTTTTTTAGAATTTGAAAAACTTCTGATTTTATCCCAAGAGAAAAGCAGAACAGGAGTTATACCTTAGACTACAGCCCTCAATGAAGTATTTGCTTGCTGAAAAACAAAACCAAACCCTACCCTTTCAACTGGGAGCTGGATTTTGGCAGCAAGCCTTAGTGTATATACTTTTAATCCTTGCAAAATTAATTACAGAATCACAGAATAACAGAATTTCCTAGATTGTAAAAGACCTTTTAGATCATAGAGTACAATCATTAACCTAATAGTGACAAGACCTTGACTAAACCATACCCCGCAGCACTATGTCTACATGACTCTTAAACACTTTCAGGGATGGGGACTCAACCAACTCCCAGGCAAGCCGTTCCAATGCCTAATAACCCATAAACTAAAGAAATTCTTACAGTGAAGAAATTAAGCAGAGGCATTAATGGATGCCTGACCATAGATGTCTATGGCTTAAGTAGGTATTCTTATGAAAATTTAAAGTTTTTAAAATTGTAGGAGATTTTCCCTCTGCACTACAAAGAGGCTGATATTCTTCAACAGTTAAGTTTTCTGAGAGTCTCTGAAACATAACCCAGAGGCTGATGGATCACAACCATCAGTGCTACTTATCACAGGCACAAGATCTGCTTGGAGATGAGTAGCAGCATAGCCCAAAGGTCAGTACCGGGTCCAGTCCTGTTCAACATCTACATTAATGCATGACGGAGTAAAGTGCACCCTCAGCAAATCTGACACAAAACTTGGATAAGTGGCAGTTTCACCAGAGGGTCATGCTGCCATCCATAAGAACCTCTACAGGCTGGAGAACTGGGCTAACAGGAACCTTGTGAAGTTCAAAAAAGGGAAGTGCAAAGTCCTGCACCTGAGGAAGAATAACCCTATGCACCAGTACACAATGGCGGCCAAGCAGCTGGAAAAATAACTTGGCAGAATAGGACCTAGGGACCCTGCTAGACATCAAGCTGACACATTGAAATGTGTCCCTGCAGCAAAGAAGGTGAATGACATCCTGGGCTGCGTAAGGACAAGTGCTGCCAGCAGGTTGAGTGAGGTGATACTTCCCCTTTACTCAGCGCTGGACACCTGGAGTACTGTATCCACTTCTGGACTCCTCAGTACAACAGAGACATGAATCTACTGGGGGTAGTCCAACAAGGGCTGCAAAGATGATAAAGGACCTGAAGCACCAATTGTATGAAGAGAGCCTGAGAGAGCTGGGACTGTTCAGGCTAGAGAAGGCTCAGGGGAGATCTCATCGAGGTACAAAAACACCTGTCAGGAGAGTGTAAAAAAGATGAAACCAGGGTCTTTTTCCATGGTGCCTAGTGACAGGGCAAAAGGCAAAGGCCACAAACTGAAACACAGGAGATTCAGTCAACAGGAGACATGTTTTTACTATGGGGGTGCCTGTGTGCTGGCACAGGTTGACCATGGAGGTTGTAGAGTCCCCATCCTTGGGATATTCAAAAGCTGTCTGGACATGGTGCTGGGAAGCTGACTCTAGTCAGCTCTGCTTGTGGAGGGTGGGTTGGACAAGATGAACTCCAGAGGTGTCTTCCAACCTCAACCATTTTGTAATTCTGTAATTACAAATGTTGTACAGCAAATAAAGCAATTCAGAGAAAGACAGAAAAACACAGAGACTCTTTTATTTGTGCACGAGAAAGAGAGTAAAAGACAATTCCACCAGGGGATACATATCTGAAAGTGTCTTTTTAAGATCTACTCTTTGTCTGATCATACTGGTTTTTTGCATTTCTCAACCCACTTTCAGTTTTAATACCTTTTAAGAAACCAGCAATTTCCCTTGAAATAAACTGAAAATATCTTTGCAGTAGGTTTCCTTCCTAATGTCAGTAACACAGGAATTAAACTATTTACCTTTTGTGTTAAACTTCACAATTAATGTTGCACCAATATGCCACTTCTGTTATTAATCTGGATATAAAATAAAGGACTGACTCTGATTATAACATTCTTGATTCTGAAATCTAAATTTGTAGGTTTATTTGTCATGAAGAACAACTGTCATGAAACAAATTCTCTCACATTATTTGAACCTATTAAATTACATTTTTGAATTAGATGTTCCAATTAATACATTAATATTTTCAAGCATCAGTCCATTTATCCCAGCACATACTTCTTATTCAAACAATCATTTAAAACTCTTCCAGTGGACATCTTGCTCTTTTGAGAATATTTCACTTTAAATATTTTTTGAAAGAACTCTAAAAGCTTTGGGAAATTCTAATAGTCAATTTCTTTCCTAGAGTTAGGTTATGAGAAAGCCTTATGTTAGGTATTATGAGTTCCTTCCTTTTTACGATAGTCACCGAATAACCTTGTATTATCATATCACTGAATTTTTAACAAAATATTTGTCAATCTGTTTGATGGTATTGTTGTCATACCACTGAGTTATTATTAGCATGTGGTTTTGAGCAATGTGATTCTTTTGTAGCTCACCAAAGGTTTCCAAAAGGGGTAATTATACGGTGAAAAAAAAATTACTGAACTGGGCCCATGCCACACATCTTTAAAGTCAAAACTGTAATGGTGACATCTAATTTTATTTAATTAAAAATATTTCCTATAGGGAACATATTTTTAAATCTGTATTGATGAAAATACAGCCAATGTGGCATCTTTTTCTTTTATTTGGTTTGTAAACCCAAGGTTCAGTTATCTGAAATATTCTGTTTGAATATAAAGATGTAGATAAAAGGATACCAGAAACTATTGGCACTCTGGATACAGAAGGACAACTCTGAGCCAGTGATTCACGCCATTATTCTGACTAAGGAGAGCTCTACTCTATCATCAGTTTCTGCAGTAAGATACCTTCCTTGTAACCTCCTCAAGTTTCACCTTTATCCAGATGCTCCATGGGGTAACAGTGAAGTGAAAATATAACCTTGGGAGTGACAGATGAGCTCTTTCCCTTGGTGTTTCTATAACTGTTCCAAAGGAAAACAACCCATTTTCCAAAGAGGTAGTTAATTACACTGACTTTAAGGTTTCTTAATTATGTTATATTTATTTGTTCAGCTGCTTTCTATGAAAGGAAATAATGATTCACATATAGAAAGATAACTCCTAATTTCTCATCAGAATAACCATAATGATAGTGCAATAACAAATGACTCATATAAAAAGTGCAAAAATATTGACTATCTTGATGGGGGTAGGAGACCTTCATGTTTTATCCTGCCTCTCCTTCCAGTTATAATATTGTTTTAGCTCAGTTTTGTTTCCTGTCATTATCATCATCACATTAGCAATAGTAATAGAACTAATTTGGTATAAATAAAATAAGAATACCTAAGAAAATTAGCAGTATCATGAACTTCTTTTTATTACTGGCAACAGTACCTAGAGATAAGAGGGAGAAAATAATTCAAAACTTTTTAGGTAAAGAGATTAAAAGGCAGGGTGGATTCAGTATATATATAAAAAATACATACTAGTAAAATGCATTATTTTAGTTAATGTTTCAAAATAAAGCATTTTTATTTTCTGTGTGCAATATCTTGTTTAAATCTCATTACTTACATTTAATTTTCAAAATATCATAAACATTAAAACAAATACTTAAATGCTTGTTTCCTAAATCATGAAAGAGCTATTTAACAGAGAAGAGAGGATTTTTGACAAAACTGATACCTCTAGAGATAGAAAAAAGTAAATTAAGGGTGGGTACCACATAAAAAAAAAAATCACAGTTTTATAAGTTTTGATTGTTAGGCAAATGAAGGACCTCTCCTGATCTTTCTATTTGCAGGAAGAAGATAAAATAATCAATTGGGAAAAACTGTTAGAGGTTCTAAGTGCAGCCTAACAGGCTGTTCTCATAACCTGCCACAAATCACTAGCATATATATAGCACACAGGCAAATACAGACATAAAGACATTCTGTTCACCTCCTCTTATCAGTACTGTTGTCACAGAGTAACTGCTTGCTTGTTCACCTCTGCAGTATGAATTCATGTGTATCTGAGAACGTAATGTGGTTGTCAAAATGACAACAATCTTGTGTTTGGCACTTCAACATCTGAACAAAGAGCTAGTGGAAAATGTGTGAAATATGTTAAAAAAAGCTCTTTGGATGTTAAAGAAAAATTCCCTCTGGACTTTAAAGAATAGCAGGGGTTGAGTAAAGAAAAAGCACTGGTGATGTGAAGCTTTTGAATAAGTATCAGTAACATCAGACATGATCTGTTGACATGAATTTGATAATACAGCCTACATGACAGTCAAATCATTTCCATTTTGAACTAAAATTAAATTAGGTACTTGCTGTAAAATAACAGTGCATATTGCAAATAGTTTTCTTATCAGAGTTACTGGTCCAATTCCTAACCAGGCAGAAATTAAGATAGCTCCAATTTAGTCAGTGGAAATCTGCCAATAATGCTAATATTGCTTGCCCTTCACCTTCATTTTATCATCCTCATCCTGTCTTTGAGTAGAGGACTTTATATTTTTTGTTTAGCTTTTAATTTCTTTTCAATCTTTTTACAGAAAGATTTATAGATTTTTCTCCATATCTCTCCCAACATTACTTTAATTCAGAGTTGGGATGTATTCCCAGGACAGCTCTACATTGCTTAAACAAATGTCAACTGCAAAAATGCTTAACTTGGAGGCAAGCCATCCAAGTGATGCAAAATCTGTAAAGTAAGGAATAGGGGACAGCAGTTTTCTTATTGACACAAGTAGATGATGATATCTTGTTAGAAAGAAGTCTCAATCCACCTGGTGTAGGTCTTCTGCCAACTGTGAACTGTAACGGCAGGAATAGTCATCATAATGTTATTAGCTAAAATGATGATTGCTCTTTTGGGCCAATACAATACCAGCTAACATTAGCTTTTGGCAAATAAGTTTGTCAGCTACTAAGCCTGGGTAGGACACTGGGAACTGGAAGGAAATGGACTTAGAATAATTTTGTTGCAACATCTTTTGAGATTTCTCAGTAAGATATGAAAACAGCAGGTGGCTATAGCTTTCATATTACTCATTTAATTCATTAATCACTTTCTGTCCTACAATAATAGAAAGACTGTTCTTAAATAATGACTTCCATTTTCCTTCTTTCAAAGTGCCTGTGCTTAAGTAGTTAGGGAAGTGCTCTCATAACCTGGGCCAAATATTTTGCTTATGTAACTTCTCTGATATGGTTCAAAAATCTCCTTCTCATTGCAGGAGGAATGTCATCCAAATAATTAAAATTCAGAAGTTATGAGGGGATAGTAAAATGAAATCTGCTACAGTTCCTCTAGTATTGCAGCAGGCTGTATTCCCTACATGTATTACCATAATGGTAATAACTACAGTGATTTTTATACATCTGTTTCTGTGGCCAAACTAAACCATAACACCCAAGACTTGCTAGTAAAGAATTTCCATCTCTCCAGAAGATTAAGCTATTCCATTTTGATTATAGAGAACTAAAATGGAAGGAAAGGGAAAGAAAATACTTGTAAAGGATGAAGTGAAAAGCACTGAAGATACTGACACAATATGTTCCAATAGTTCTGAGGTTTTTTCTTCTAGTTTTCTTCTTGGATATAAAGCAAAACCAGATGACATTAGCATACTTTGCTGAAGACATTACCATAATATGCATTACTACTACTTTCACTTTATTCAGATTAAGGGGTTCTTTTTGTGCCATGCTGCCTATAGAGAACAAAGCTATCCAAATTCTTTCCTTATTTCTCTTAATAATTTTGCCATAAAGAACACTTTACTTTGTGAATCTCATGGAAATGTAAGCCACTCTGAATGTTATTTGGAAAGTCTGCAGCCTATAAAGGGTACTATCATAAAAATGCCAATAATAGCAATAGCAGCAAGATATAAAGGTAGATGCTGAAAGCTTTTATTAGAAGACCCCGCATTGCTGTTTCTTCTTTGGTGAGTTTTGTCAATGTAAAATAATACATTTGCTACTTGACAAATGAAGACTTTTCTCACCTTAACCCTTCAGCTCATGGTTTTATATCCTGTATAATATTCTGATGAATTTGAAATGAAGTAGTCTGCCTTACTGATCCAAATAAAACTAATCAGTGTTTAGCATAAACACACTAGTAGGTAAAGGGGAATCTAGAAACACATCTTAGATCACGAATTAAAGTTTGCCCTTTTCCTCCACTGCACCTGGATGGAGAATTGAGAGACACATGTACCATTTAAGCCAGAAGTGTAGTGTCTAAGCCTGGTCCCTGTACTATTAGAATTACCTGAACAAAGTCAGACAACTGAATACAACTTGCTAGTAATCTGAATTAATTATGTCTATTTTTGCACCCATTAATTTTTTTTCAGACTTTGCTCTACATATGGTTTCTATATTATAAGCATTCCCCTACACACATCCACGTAACTCTTCCAACTTCAGGCACATTTCATCTGCCTGGTTCCTCCCAGGCACTCATTCATCCTTTGTCTCACACTACAGCAGAAAGAGAGGACAGCTACCTTGCTGTTAATTACACGGTACCTTTTATTTGGGTGAATAGAGATGACTCTGGTCTCTAGGGTTGTCAAACTAGAACATTTCATAAGCAATACATTCAATCAGAGACTTTGTTTGTTTTTAATAAATTCCACCCTCTGAAGATTTTTTTTAGTCTTTGATCTACTCAGTGTTAACTCACCAGGACTTAGAGAATTCTACTCATTACACAGAACTTCAATGGACTCTGGTGGTTTGATAGTCTAATTCAAAATTTCTTCTTATCCCCAAAAAGTCTGTCTTATTAAAGTATATCCAAAGGTATCACAAAAATCCAAGTTGATATTTTGAGTCCTGAATTGATTAAGATGTACATTTTTTCCCCCTAAAGAAAGCTGCAGACGTGTCCTAGAATTGTACAAAATAGGTTCAATGTAGAAAAAAAGGCTTCTGAATGCCATTTGCAATTGACCCACATAAAACAATTCAGTAATAGGCGTTCAGGTAGATATCCAATTCCCCTCAGAATGTTCCCGCACCTCAGTTGTTACAGCAGTTCTGCATACAAACAGGCAGATAAAATACAGAGGAAAAGAAGTGGGAAGTAAGGGCAAATATTTATTATCCAGTTCTTCCTTAGAACATCATTGAACAGATGTTGTATGGCATTAAAATGTATTTCAAAACAGTTTAATAGATGGGAAGCAACCAAATACTACGGACAGTTTGGAATCTTTAAGAATTTTATCTTTCAAGCTCCTTATGAAGGGAACAACATGTTTAGAGCAAATAGTTATTTTCCACTTGGCTGTAAACTCCTCCTAAATTCTATAGTAGACAACATGCATAGTTAGGACATTGAAAGCCTGTATATGTTATGTCAGCAAATATACACCCGAGAAATACATGAGCCATTAGAAAACAAAAAGACTGCATTAAAAAAATATATATATTTAACTTCACAATAATATTAATCACAGGTGAGGGCTAAATTTTCCAAATGCTAACATACCTGTTTAGGGTCAATGTTAAGTAAGTATTAGAATTTTCAGACCTAAGTAGCTTAGGAAATTTGGACTCCTTCCCTGAGGTGCCTATCTAGTAAGTGGTGTTATTCCACAGAGCATGGGCATCTAGTCCTCTGAAAAACCGCAGTGGAAACTTGACTTAAGGTGAAATACCTTCAAAAGTAGTTTGGGAATGAATTTGTAATCCCTTGCTAACTGATCTAACGAAGCCAAGCCAAAAGCTTCAGAAAAAGGGATATTAACAGGGTCCCACATAGAAACTGAGTACTGTGATTAAGTGATATTAACATTAAGTGATATGGAGCTTTCTGTCCTGTAAGAAATATTATGAGAGGAATCATGAACTGCACAAAATACAAAATTATTGCAAGGGATTCCTCTAAGAATTACCTTAATGAAGCTGCTACCTAATTATATCTCCACTCACGCATATTATCTCTTTTTCTGTGTGTCTGGAACAAACTTAACTCTTGTGCAAGAAACATTTTCAGTCCTTACTCATACTAATATATCTATAAACTGGTATTTCACCTGGTATTTGTTTGCATTGAATACACACACATAAAGCTGTTACTGCACCTACTGTTTCAAGGCTTTCATTTCCCCAATGATGGGCTATACTGAACTTCTCTATTCCTTGATCTGTGGTTAAGATTTATTTTTGTTCTTGGTGAACAGTATGTCTCTTAGGTTTTACGTACTGTATGTATAGTTTGTTCTTCCTTGTTGGCTAAGAACACATGATTTTTACCAGAATACCATTTACAGAAACAGGACTCTAGCTCCCAGTTTCTTCATGGTATTAGTAAAGTTTAGATATTTTTCTATGTAAGAGATGTATTCCAATTATACATATCAACAAAAGGTGTTATGAGAAATTTCCTAACATAGGACACATTCAAAAATAAAACAGGAAAAATGAAGAACAAAGAGAGATAAACTTTTTTTTTTTTTAAATGGTCTGTAAAGATCAGAACTAATACCATCAGATCTAAATTTTGTAGAAAAAGGAGTTGTACCCAAAGGAAAACAGACAAAATTAAGTGTGCCATTTAATAATGTCCTATGATTCAGTAAGCTATTTTGTTACTTTAGTTCTTTGATCATGGGATTGATTATCAAGTTTATTCTGTAGTCACTAATATGAAATAAAAATCACCTGGTTAAATTTAGAGTGTATTATTAATCTAAGAATTGCTGTGCTAAAGCATGGTTTGTATCACTTCTTAGCAAGAGGATGTTCCAAAACTCAGTGACTTGATATCCCCATGATGTTTCAGGGAAGCATCATTGCATGAGATCTTTATATTACACCTTGTAAACTGACTTACACCCATTACTGTAGATAAAATATTGGATTAATTGGATCTTCCTCAAATACACTCTTTGAAGACACTTAGAAGAAACAAAGAGTTGAATCACAGCCTGCATAGTTATTGGTCAATAATCATTTTTGTTAAGTCAATCTGTCTTCCTTTTGTAAAGATAAGAGGCTTTGTTGAGTCACAAATAGAGGATATCATATACCTTCAGTAAGTCTTTGGACAGACTCTCATGTGACAGTCTCATAAGCAAGGTCTCAAAGTATGCTGCAGGAAAAAAAGCAACACTTACTTAACACTGGCTGAAAAACCTGAGCACTGAGTTAACTATCAGAGTGGAAGTATCGTCCAGGGATAACTGGCTACATCCACAGATTTCATATGAACTCTAAGTCATCATCCTGGTGTCCTGGGTTCAGTTTGGGTTAATTATCATAAGAAGTTGCTGGCCCGAGCAGTTGGGAGGGGCTGCAGCTGGAATAAACCACTGAACCAGCCAATGGGATATTTGGTACCATACTGATGTTATGCACCCTAGATAAGGGGTGGCCCAGGGTGGAGTCATCTGTTTTCAACTTGCTTCAGCATGTAGCTTCAATGTGGCTGGAGCAGGGAAAGCAGTATCACGGGCACAGGTATAACCTATTCTCACGGTTCAGGATCAGGGCGACCCCTTAGACCAATCACACCTATCACTCACTGTGTATCATTTTATTAGTACTACCATTAGTACTGTTGTTTTCTTTTCTCTGTGTTGTTTTATTAAACTGCCCTCATCTCAACCCACAGAGTCTCACCTTTTTTTCTTCCTTGTGAGGAGGAGGGGTGAAGGGGGCATGTGGTAGGTAAGCAGATGCATGGTGTTTAGCTGCCAGCAAAGGCTAAACCATGACACCTGGTTATTAATAAAGTTGTGGAATGTTGTTGAAAGAGACCCAACCAGTCTTCTAGGATGTGTGGTTTTATCCATATATTTAATAAATATGTAATTCAAAACAGTTTGGCAAATTGAAGAAACACCTTCTCTAGAGGCCTACAAAACCCATCTGGATGTGTTCCTGTATGAAATGCCCCAGGTGATCCTGCTTTGGCAGGGGGTTGGACTCAATGATCTCCTAGAGGTCCCTTCCAAACCCTAACACTCTATGATTCTACGATTCAATACAATATATCTATTCCTATGTTATGATGCCTCATGGATACACAGGTACATCCATGGTTCAAAAATTAACCACACCTTTACAAAACAGAAAACTTTATGCTGTTGTTCACAATAGCTTAATGACTCTCTCCTATTTATAATTTAAAATGAGATTAAAATTTATTTCAAGAATATTTAATCTATACAAGGCAAAGCATATGGTAGTGGACTAAAATGCAAAATAGATATGCTATCACTCTTTGAAGAACACAACTTTATGAATGACTTAGTAGAAAACAATTCAGGTCAAGTCTGATTTTCAAGCATGGTTTTTCTAAGGATATTCCCTTCCACTCCCCTTGAGGCTCAAGATCTTTTTAACCAAAACGTGCCCTTTCTTCTTTTATACATTGCCTATATTTTCTAACTTTCCAGAGGTCCTTGTTAAAATCCAGCATGTGATAAGATGATCTTAGTGGCATTTAGTTAAAGGGGAGACAAAAAACAGCTGCAATTTTATAAAAAGCTAGAAAAACAAAATGTAGCAATGGTCAGTAACTCAGTTATCAAACCATTAAGTCCTAAAGAGATGGGTAAGAGGGGTAATAGAGAAAAATGCATTGTGGGATACCTAATAAAAAGCAGTAGATATCCTCCAGTCCAGATGCACGCAGTGATCAGAACCATAAAATACTCTAATATCATGGAAACAACAGATTAGTTTTGTGACTCTATGTAGTCTATGTATCTTGCTCCTCTTGACTCTGCCATGAAAACACTCTTCCAAAAGATAAAACCTTAGTTACGATCACAAGAAGGCTGCATCTTATATATAAGTACAAAAGTTTTTAATTGAAATATGGTCTAATGTCTCTACCTACAGATCTGCCTCCCTGAAAAACAGGTATTCTGTACAGTTGGGGTTTTTTATCTTCTTCTTCTTTCCAAAAAATACTTCTAAATTAATATAATCATATCTGTAACAAACTGAGAATAAATAATAGAACATTGTCATGGTTTACAGTCAGGGCAGCCCATTAGACCTATAACAGATGCTCTCTATTAACTCTTCTCCCTCCCCAAAGGGAAGAGAAAGGGAATAAGGAAGAAAGACTTAGAGATTAGAAAAGGATAGTCTAAACAGATTTCATGGAAAATAAATTAATAATAATAAAATGGAATATATAAATATAAACAAAACCAGTATCAAACCCAACCCTCCACCGCAATGGTAATTATGTCACTATCACTACTGATGTTGTGGAGCAGGCACTGGGAGAGTCCCAGACTGGGCACCGCTGCAGATGAGAGCTGTGTTCAGGAGCTGGATTCTGGTACCAGATTCAGAAACACACAGATCAGGCTCGAAGGCAGAACGCACAGAGTCCTCCTTGGAAAAAAATGGAAAAGGACACAAGCCAAGCAAAGCTGGCAAAGTGGTCTAAAAGGGCAAAGATAGAGGGACAAAACGCTCATGATCCCTCAGCTTTATACCAAATATGATGAATATGGGATGGAATACCTCACTGGTCATTTTGGAGTCACCTGTCCTGTCCAATCCTCTCTACAGGTGTGGCCTTTTACTTTCTGCACCCCCCTGTGTGGTACACAAGATCCAGCAGTGGCCTTGGTCTGCACACCAATCCTTGGTAGTAACTCTAAACGCGGGCTGTTATCACTGCCAGCAGCAGACACTGCCTGTGAAAACAGGCTGCTGACTTCAGACACTGCAGTTAGTTAGAAGAACTGAGCTGAAAAGTAAAATCACTGAACAGAATTAGTGCTGTTCTCACTCAAACTAGGACAGTCTATTTTAAAATATTTATTCAGGGATAGAGCTGGATAACTGCAGTGTCTATTGTACTTGTATTCAAAAACCAACTTCAAATAAATGCCTTTTTGAAGCTTGGTTATGAATCATAGAAACATAATCATAGAATGCTAACCTCTCCTGTCTGCCATGACTTACTGAAGAAAATGGAGTGTGGTCTGGCAATGACTTGTG
This sequence comes from Chloroceryle amazona, assembly GCA_027560015.1. Taxonomy (NCBI): domain Eukaryota; kingdom Metazoa; phylum Chordata; class Aves; order Coraciiformes; family Cerylidae; genus Chloroceryle; species Chloroceryle amazona. The sequence goes on along the minus strand of JANHFX010000269.1, from coordinate 3,892 downwards.
CCAGCTCCCTCAGCACCTGTGGGTGCATGCCTTCAGGACCCATGGACTTATGGATGTCCAGATTACTCAGCTGTTCTTTAACCCAGTCCTCATCAATGAGGGAAGACTCCTTAGTCATGCTGTCCTCTGGTGCCTCGGGCGTCAGGAGCTCTTGAGGACAGTCTTCAGCAGTATAGACAAAGAAGGCATTTAATAAACCTGCCGCCTTTGTATCATCTGTCACCAGGGCAACCGCCTCATTCAGCAGAGGGCCTACATTGCCTCTAACCTTAGCTTTTCCTGCAATATATTTGAAGCAGCCCTTTTTGTTATCCTTGTCCTCCCTTGCAAGGTTGAGATCCATCAAGGCCTTAGCCTTCCTAGTTACCTCCCTACATTCTCTGGCAACAGTCCTATACTCCTCTCAGGTGGCCAGCCCCTCCTTCCACCCTCTTAAGTCTACTTCGCAGTTCCTGAAGGAACTGCGGAAAGTCTTTCCTAAGGAAAGGCTGAGAGACCTGGGGCTCTTTAGTCTGGAGAAGACTGAGAGGGGATTTGACAAATGTTTATAAATATGAGGGCTGAATGTCCAGAGGAAAGGGACAGCTTCTTCTCACTCATGCCCTGTGATAGGACAAGGGGGAATGGATGTAAGCTTGAGCACAAGATGTTCCACCTTAACATGAGGAGGAACTTCTTTACTGTAAGGGTCACAGAGCACCGGTACAGGCTCCCCTGAGAGGTTGTGGAGTCTCCTCCTCTGTAGATTTTCAAAACCCGCCTCGATGCGTTCCTTTGTGACCTGTGCTTGATTGTATGATCCTGCTCTGGCAGGGAGGTTGGACTTGAAGGTCTCCAAGGTCCCTTCCAACCCCTAACACCCTGTGATACCTGTGAATAATCACGGTGCCTAACTATAGGGCTTTGCTGTTCTCAGTCCCAGAACATTATACGGAAGCCCACATTAGATACTATTGACAGAAAATGCAAGTATGCAGGTGTTGGGTTCACACCTATTTTCTTCCCTGGCTCTTTTCCCATGCTGTTTGTTGGAGCACAAAACAATTAAAAACTGCAAAGTTCAACATTGTTGACAAACATCTGGTAACTGGGATAGATAAAAAGGCTGCATGAAGATCCAGCGGTCTGTGTTCTGATGACACAGAGGAGGAGTGGGGAATGCAGGGAAGGCTGCTTATCCCATTTTCACACATATCACAGCAGTTATCTACTTCTCACAGAAGTTACCAAGTAAGTCTAAATGTTTTGTGCCACTGCTACATGCAGACCACTAGGAAAAACGGCTTGACCATAGTCCCACCCCCACACATTGCTCAATAGTAGTGAGGAAGGTATAAACATTATCCCTATTTTGGACCTAATTTGTGGGACAAGGAATTTGACACCAAATTGTATGGACAGAACAATGGGCTTGTCCTGCTCACACTCCCTAGAAGGGACACCTTTCGCTAATATTTGCGGCCTTGGCTACAGTGAGTGGTTTTCCCTGGGAGATTCCAACTGTGAGTTTTGGAGCTATATAGCAATTCTACAGTTTAGTGCATTTATCACTGGCAATCTTAAAGAACCTGTATATGTTGCAAGTGTAAATAAACACTATCATTCATGCATCCAACTGTCTCTGGTATCGGACCTATAGTTATAGCAAATTGTGCTATTTGTGCATTTGAATACTTTTGAAAGTAACTGGACCTACAGCAGATAGGCTGTTCATGCAGCTGGTGTTGGACCTATAGCCACAAACAATTAAATCAGTATACCTATTAAGAGCTAAGTCCAGCCACACCTAGCCCCTCTAATCTCCGAGGGCCAGCTATAATGCAAAGGGATTCATCTCTTACTGAATTTATCACCGCATGCAACAGCAGGGGACACCCTTCGAACAAGAATCAACATCTATTTACTGAGCTTCACTGCCTAAAGCTAGCCAAAAAGAGCATGTTAAAATCATGGACAAGTCCTGAAGTCTTCAGCATCTTGCTCATGATCCACATCCAGAACACGCATCTGAAGATGATGCACATAAGTGCCCTTGCCTCACATGCAATTGCTTAACAGTTAAAGCACTTCCCAGGACATGCAGCAGTTTCTTCACCTAACAGGATTTAACCTTGGTCTACCACCATCTGCCCTCTGCTGATGTGGCAGTTGCCCTACTCTGTCATATTGCAGCCAAAAATACAGTATTTTAAAGGTTTGAGGAGCATTAGCATTCAAGTAAATAGTTATGTGGCTTCTTGCTGCAAGAAGAGCTACTTCAATGCTTCTGGGAATATCTGTGGTTATTGGTCAAAACGTTGAAGGGTTCCCACATGATGAACAAACATGCTGACACTGACTCTAGTAAAAATGTCTTCCTAACACTGAACAGCCTATTTTCAAAATGTCTGCCACCAATGCAGCCTGCAAGACTGGCACAATCACTTCAGAAGGCCTTCTGTTCATTAATGGACCGCAAGATGGGGACCAAGGGCGCAAAGTCCCTCCCACTGTAAGGGAAGATCAAGCTTGTGATCATCTGAGGAACCTGAACATACATAAGTCTATGGGACCTGATGAGATGCATCCCAGAGTCCTGAGGAAATTGGCTGATGCAGTTGCCAAGCCACTCTCCATGATATTTGAAAAGTCCTGGCAGTCAGGTGAAGTCCCTGGTGACTGGAAAAAGGAAAACACTGCACCTATTTTTAAAAAGGGCAGAAAGGAGGACCCTGGGAACTTCCAACCTGTCAACCTCACCTCTGTGCCTGGGAAGATCAAAGAACAGGTCCTCCTAGAAGCTATGCTAAGGCACATGAAAGACAGAGAGGTGATTTGAGACAGCCAGCATTGCTTCACCAAAGGCAAGTCCTGCCTGACCAACTGAGTGGCCTTCTATGACTGAACAGCTACATCAGTAGACAAGACGTACAGATGGATTTCTGCAAGGCCTTTGACACTGTCCCCCACAACATCCTTCTCTCTAAATTGGCAAGATATGTTTTTAATGGGTGGATTGTTCAGTGGATAAAGAACTGTTTGGATGGTCACATCCAGAGGGCAGTGGTCAACAGCTCAGATGAAAATCAGTGACAAGGGGCATCCCTTGGGGGTCTGTACTGGAAGCAGTTGCTGTTTCATATCTTCATCAAAGACACGGACACTGAGATTGAGTGCACCCTCAACAGACAACACCAAGCTGAGTAGAGCAGTTGACATGCCTGAGGGATGGGATGCCATCCAGAGGGACCTGGACAAGATGGAGAAGTGGGCCTGCATGAAACACATGAGATTCAACAAGGCCAAGCACAAGATCCTGCACCTGGGTCAGGGCAATCCTCTGTATCAATACAGGCTGGGGGATGAAGGGATTGAGAGCAGCCCTGTGGAGAAGGACATGGGGGTACTGGTGGATGAAAAACTGGACAAGAGACAAGTGTGCATTCACAGCCTAGAAGGCCAACAGTATCCTGAGCTGTGTCAAAAGAATCATGGCCATCAGGCTAAAGGAGGTGATTCTGTCCCTCTACTCCAACCTGGTGAGACTCCATTTGCAGTACTGTGTTCAACTCTGCTGTCTTCAGCATAAGAAGGACGTGAACCTGTTGAAATAGGTCCAGAGGAGGACAACAAAAATGATCAGAAGGCCTAACACCTTTGCTATGAAGAAAGGCTGAGAGAGTTGGTGTTGATTGGCCTAGAGAAGAGAAAGCTCTGAGGCCACCTTATTGCAGCTTTTCAGTACTTAAAGGGGGCCTATGAAAAAGATGGGGATGGTCACTTTTGCTTTCACGCATGCCACCTTGCTTTGTTTTTTTTTGTTGGTTTGTTTTTTGTTTTTTTTTTTTTTTTGGTTTTTTTTTTTTTTTTTTTTTTTTTTTTTTTTTTTTTTTTTTTTTTTTTTTTTTTTTTT